>MU832875.1:0-65060 GCA_029204225.1 Diphasiastrum complanatum | reverse complement strand
ATTGGCAACATCCAAGACAGTGTGCTCGACCACTATGCATCAAGAAGCTTTGTTAGAATTTTTTGGACTATTTGAGCATAATGTGGGCTAGCTCCTTTGCTAGTAGAATAGTCTAGAGAATTATCTTTACTTTCTTTGGTATTCCAAGCAAAAAAATGTTGATACTTGAGTAGGCATGCCTTTAGACGTCTAATAAAGTCGTTCTTTTCTTCTTGGCTTGTTGAGATAAGGGGTTCACCTTTTACAAGGCCACTAAAAACTATGATACCATTTGTAAGTCCCCTCTCCTCATTCTTTTGGAAAAAGATATTACAAAAGTTATCTCAAGTGTAATCCTTGAAACACATAATACCTTAGTACATCATGTAGGTACTTCTCAAATGCATCTTCTAGCATTTTAGCTTTTTTATCTAGGTTTCTTCCTTATTGAGATTTGGATATCCTACCTCATATTTCCCATTATCAAACACATTCATTTCAATATACTTAGGTTGTGAATTCCAGCTAGTGCCTTGTGAACCTTGGTTTCAACATCATGTGGGCTCAATGCAACATTGGGATCCCTATTTGTATTGGATTTTCTAGCCTTAAACTGGTCAACATTGATATTATCAAAGATTTAGCAAATCCCTTGTATCTTAAAAAAAAATAACAAACATCGTTTGTGTCATCGTCACACACTATCCTAAAGTTGTGGAGATGTCAACTACTTTAAGATGTTGTCTTCATCAAAGAAAAATCATATGGATAAGCCATGGCCAACATAGTGCCATGCGATTGGCACCAATTTTGGGGAGGGAATAACAGTACTTGATTTTGGGAGCAGTTAAAGAATAAATGAAATATTTCGTTATATATCACAGTGTGGCTTATTACTAGCTTAGTGTCCCAATCCCCTCAAATGACACAAGTCACTTGTGGGGCACAAACCACTTTGGGGGCTCATGACTGCAAGCCTCTTTGAAGCTACCTCCATGCCCAAGCCCCATGTGGTGTCCAAGCCACTATGCTTAAATAATAAGATTAAAAAGTACAACCAACATTTTGCATATGTAAGTCAAGACTGTGGGGCCCACAATATTTAATCATGTAGTCATAGTAAATATGGGTGGGCATTGGGCCATACAAGTATTTATGTTAGGTGAAGTAATGTAGATAATTACTCATGCCACGTGGGTAGGAAGTAGTTTAGTCAAATATAGTAGCCTTTTAGTTAACTTACAAAGATTGTGTTAATAGATCCATGTGAATGAAGTAAAGCCACGTACGAGCCTTATCCAATGAGGAGCTATTATCGAGCTCATCTTGCATCAACCTCACCAAAACAAGAAAATGATAAAAAGTTTTTTGAGAAAAAATAAAAAAAACATAAAAAAACCTATGCACAAAAATAAAATATGAATAATGCTTCTTGGTTTCCAATGGAAGGCTCGAACTTGAGACCAAAGAAACTTTGGATGTCAAGCGTTAACTAATATGAATAATGGAATGGTTTCATCATAGATAAGTAAAACAATATTGCATTATGAAATTCTATTTGTATTAAATCCCAGCTATAAGTTTGCACTCACTCACATTATTGAATTTAAAAACACGTAATATACTAAACTATTTTTTATAATACTAAATGCACATTAATTTACCCAATTTATCCATCATTGAATGATACTACCAAAACTTAACTTTTTCACAAAAGCATGGTGGCATAAACAAGATCTTCACATTATTGGAAAATAGGTGGTTACTGGCAGTGTTCGGGAAACCTTTTTTGGGTTCTCCTCCAAAAACCTGTATTTTTTGAACTCTTTCGGTTTTCTCAAGGATGACCCTCAATACATGCCGGTTATACATTGTTTTATGACCTAAAAAAACCTGCAAGTTTTCGAGCATGCCGGTTTGACAAAAGTTGCCGGTTCCATTCTTGAACTTTGCCGGCTTTCCCGAACACTGGTTACTGGTTTGAAAATATGTATCCAAGTATTTTACCCTTGTTACACATCATTTGAGTTAAAGGATGGTCAACCAATGGATTGCATGTGGACACTCAACGGAAGAACATGCATTATTTAGAAGGTTGGACAACCTATACAAAGTCATGGACTCGATGGAGGATGTCATTACTAAAAAAGCAATTTTATTGCATGAATATGGTCTTACTTAAACACCTTAAACACAAACTTAAGGGGTACATGTCCCACTTGCTTGGGTGTGAATGATGCATGGATAATAGTGGAAGCACTTTGGCTAATATTTGTCATCTAATACTTTGTGTTTATTATTTATCCAAATATCAATGTGTTTTATTGTTTGTATCAGGCTTCTTCTACCATGAGGTGACATTACTATCCCATATTTTGTCATATGTGATTATTAGCTAATATATTGTAATAGGCACAATGACTCCTTAAGTTTCAATGCCATTACATGTGCAACAAAACTTTATTGTGATCTTTCACATCACCTTGTTGCAAGATCAATTGTTCAAGTCCATATCACTCCAGCTTGACACCAAATGATTCAGGTTAAAATTTGTCTTGGCTTTTCGAGTTTGAAGGGTCAATTACCCTCAACTACACATAGAATGATTAAATATTCACATACATGTCTTGAGTTATGGTTTCTCACCCGAGTTAAGAATCTCATTCAAGTCCCAATATTAAAATCATCACCCCTTACAGAGGACTTTAATTACCACTCTTCAATCATCAAAAAATCCAACAATGATGCACTAGCAACAATGATAGCATGGGTGCATCCACGGTCGGGGTGATCGGTAGAACAGGGGACTTGATGCGACAAGGTGTGGCCCTTGAGGTGTAATCAACACGGTCCGTTCTCACAGTTCAGGCCTAATGTCGTCTGCACGTAGGACAGATGAGACAAAGTGCTATCTAAGTAGGTGAAAGCATGGCCTGTGCCTTGTGGGGTGCGGGGAGACATATTCGAACTGTATGGGTTAGCCATTGATACAGAGATGGTGCTTGAATTTGGGTGTAAAGCACGGGTGGTTAGTTGTCGATCATTTAGCTATAAGGGCTATTGACCAAATTTGGTGGGGCATTATTGAGGCAATGTGCTGCTTAATGGTGAAAGCACGGATGGTTGGATGGATGTTTCCCACCACTCTGTGATGGATTTGTGTGGGCGCGGCTCGGCAAAGGTCCTACTTCCAGTCTCAAGGGAGATGTGACTTGAGAGGAATTCTATGTATTAGCTATGGTTGGTATGTTCATTTGTGTTGTGCTTGCCTGGACCTGAATAACCCCTGATTTCTTAATTTGATACAAGTGACTTGACCTACTTGGGAGTCGAGAGAAGAATTTGCATTTTTGGGTGGATGACACACCAATATGGAAAGGAGCTTCCATGGGGCAACCCCCAAGATTGGTTCAGAATTATTATTCCTATCTGAAAAGATTGTGGGGAGGAAGTTAGATTTCATGATCGACTCCGAAGCTTCAATAACTACATCTCAAGGAGCGTAGTGGAACAATTCAACTTGTCGACCAAAAATGTGACATCAACCCTCAAGGTGGAAACAACAAAGGGAGTATTGGATGTAGACAAGGCGACATTGAAGATCTCAATGCAGATTGGAAGATGGAAAGCTAAGCTTAGCTTTCTGATTTTAGAGATGGATGCATTCGATGTGATTTTGGATGAACACTATATTGTAGTCTTGGGTAGGAGCTCAAACTTGGTCCTCTTGGATTACAAGGGACATATATGTCAAAAGCTTCGGAGGATGCACAAAGAGTGTCAACATCAAACAAAATCTAGTTGCTGCATTAGTGATGAAAAGGATGACGAAGGAAAAAAAGGTCAAAGTTTTCCTTTGTGTCTGTCAAGAGGTTTCAGAAGGGAAAAGTGAGCAACAAGAAAACTTGCCAAAAGAGGTAGCAGATTTGCTAGAGGAATTAGCGATGTGTTTTCGGAGGAACTTCCAGCTAAGCTACCTTCTCGAAGACCAGTTGACCATAAAATTGAGTTGATACCAGGAATAGAGCCAACTTCACGAGCGCCTTACAGGATGTCACAAGAAGAGTTGGTGGAACTGAAACAACAAGTTGGAGAGAGAAGTGAAATGAGTCAGTTCGATAAGTCAGAAACTAACAAACAAAACAATAAGAGATTTATCAGTTACAAATAACTACATAGAAGCATGCATTCTGACATGATACTGAACGTAATAAGGAGAGATTGATTCAGTAAGTAGCATGTATAAATCAGATGATGAGATCACAAAATAATAATGGATGAAACCGCGTATTCTAAGCTATTTCAGAGTAGACTGAAAACTCTCTCTGATGCACTTATGCTGATAAGCAATAAGCGCGAATAGCAATACTCTAATAGAACTCTATAAGAAAACTAAGCTAGAGAGCTAGAGCTTAACAAGTCTTTGATGATCAGCTATTTATACTAAAGCAATTAACAATTGAAAAGTTCGATAATTCGGGAGAGTCTGATAGTTCGACTATATGAGCTTTGCCCTTACCTTTGAGGTCGATGAACTGATCTTCGATGAAGATGATACCTCCACTGGTGAATATCTTTGACTCGACAGGATCATACAACTTATAAGCTTTATCTGGTAGCTGATGAAAATAGAATTGATACTCTGTAAGTCGAGCTTCTTCCTGAGATCTTTCGATATTTGCGCATAAGCTATACTTCCAAAAACTCGTAAGTTCGATAATGATGGTTTGGAGCCTATCCAAACTTCATATGGTGTTTTGTCTGAGAGACCTTTAGATGAACATATGTTTTGAATATAAGCTACAGTGGAAACACCTTCATCCCAGAAGGATTTCGAAAGTGTCGCATGAGCAATCATACACTTGGCCAATTCGACTAAGGTTCTATTCTTTCTCTCAGCAAGTCCATTCGACTGAGGCGAATAGGAGGTAATGTATTGTTGCTCAATGTCGTCGTTAAGGCAATACTCCTTGAATTCGGTAGAGATATACTCGCCCCCGTTGTCAGACCTCAATGTTTTGATTCTTTCATCGATTTCATTTTCTGCACGCTCTTTAAATTGTCTAAAGATTTTAAAAAGTCTCAGATTTCTATTTAATGAAATAAACAACTGTTCTTCTGTAGCCGTAATGCGCTGGCATCCATCCAATTAAGACTTTCCAAAAATTTACTTGCAAAGCAGTTTGGACAAGTCTTTAGCTTCAAATTAAGTGGAACAATAATTGTCGTTCTTCGACATGGTCGACTCCTTCGACTTTGTCGGTGTCTTCAATAAGTCGAATGATGTCCGATATGTCGGAGCCACCTATCTCTCGAGTATTTCTGCAAACTGTGTAGAAACACGAATAAAACTATAGAAGTGGATAATAAAGTGGATGAAGATTAAAGATTGATTATTCGGATGAATCATTCCAATAGTAGAATAATCCAATACAAAGGATTTATTAGACCTAGCACTTCACCTTTTGGAGCTCCAGTTTTTTTTGTGGAGAAGGTGGACAAGACTCTTTGAATGTGTGTGGATTACCGCATGCTCAACAAGAGTACTATTAAGACCAAGTACCCCATGCCCAGAATTGATGACCTGTTCGACCAACTCAAACATGCCAAGTATTTTAGCCGAATAGATCTCCAGTTTGGATATTACCAAATTTGAATAGCTAAAGGCAATGAGCACAAAATGGCTTTTCGAACATGGTATGGGAGTCATGGTTCACGATGATGCCGTTAGGTCTGACAAACACACCAGCCACATTTTGCACATTGATGAACAACATCTTTCAAGACTGCTTAGATGAATTTGTTATTGTTTACATCGACGACATCTTATTATTCAGCCGTAGCCTCAAAGATCACATTGAACCTTTAAGGACAGACGCTTCAATGACTAAGGAGGAACTGCTTGTTTGCAAAAAGAGAGAAATGTGAGTTTGTAGTAGAGGAAGTTAATTTACTTGGGCATGTTATAGGCTACAGACGATTTCGGATGAATCCTAAGATGATCAAGGCTATCTTGAACTGGCTAGTGTGAAGAATTTCAGATCACTAAGATCCAAAATGTGTCCCTTGATCTTTGGTTAGAAAGACAACACAATCTACAACACTGCCAATTTAGAAAAATCAACATCCACTTAATGAAAGAGATGCAAACTCAATAAGAACTTGATCAAACATCAAATATATAATAAAATGAAGTTGTTGTCCATACAATAACAATACCCTATTGTATTTTCCACGTGTGGATCCAAAAATAGCAAAATATGAGCATTCTACACACAACATTGCAAGATATCATCAAGATAGTGCACCAATGGATAGATTCATGTATAAGCATGAAATGAGAGAGAGAGAGAGAGAGAGAGAGAGAGAGAGAGAGAGAGAGAGAGAGAGAGAGAGAGAGAGAGAGAGAGAGAGAGAGAGAGAGAGAGAGAGAGAGAGAGAGAGAGAGAGAGAGAGAGAGAGAGAGAGAGAAGATATCTTTCTCCATGAGTTTACATCCTTTTATGGCAGGTCCATGCCTCATTAATGAATCTTTGGTTTCCCTCCATAACAAAAATCCTATCAACAATGTGACTAGATTCAATGCATCTAACATTCAAATTCGAATGTGTCCAAACTCGACCTCCTAACTTTCCCACACTTTTCAAAAGTGGCAATTCAAATAAAATTAGACTAAAATAACTTGCATAAAGTTTATCTCTAGGTCTAAAATGCATATTGGCCTAATATTGACAATTAACCAAAATATGACTAAACTAGTTAAAATTTCTCACACTCCCTCTTCAACTAGTTTTGGCATAGTTTTAACCATAGAACTTTGATCCAACTTTAGAATGATCTCCATCCTAAGTATAGATATCCTTTCTAATGTTCATTCTAGCTGAGCTGAACGATAGTTCGGATGATGAGCAGACCGACATATCGGGAGTACCCATTACTCCGAAGATATACCGAGGTCCCGCTATTAGCAGATAGTAGGACAAAGACAAAGCAGTTGTTGAGCATGTATTATCTTCAAGGAGATCTGCAAGACAAGAAGAGCACCAGTCAGATACGTTTCTGACAGCTCATCTTCTGCTCAGGAAGAATTTTGTGAATTCTGTCATGCCCATGACTGGTCTCGGGTAGCGTGTCCACGCTAGGGACCGGTAGACCAACAACCCGTAAGTTAATTGTCACTATAAGAGAATTGGGACCCTTATGTGTACATGTTCATATTTAATGGTTGTAGGCCTAAACACATGGTGGTGTTGGTATGGGTCTATCAGTGAGTCATTAGCGAACTGGATGACGTGACCCAGGTAGGCTGCAGAGGTGTCCAGTGAGGTGTCACAGTGCACTACTAGTGGTGCATGGGCCTTGGAGGGTATAAGTATACCTGCAGGGCTCTCACTAGTGTATGCTTGATTTTGTGATTGGTAGCTACGTGCTGCTGGTGTGACTCCTCTTTTTATGACTCTGATTGATCCATAGCTTGGGGGCTAGATCCGTTCGATCTAGGTTTGATTGGATTGGTTTATCCACCACCTATTCCCTTGTGTTGTTGCTTTGTATGGTATGCTTAGACTAGAATCCTGTGTTGAGGACTTTATATTGGTATCAGAGCCGGTCTAAGCAAGATTTACCATTGAAAGTGCTGAGAGGAAATCTCGACGTTTTCTTGAGAATCCGGCGGAGTAAGCAATAAACAACAGGATAAACAAATGCAAAATCTATTTAATCAACTGCAAGCTATTAACTCTAACAACTTGGGCTACCAACTGGAAATATTTTCTGGTGATAAAAAGTTTAAAAGCCCGAAAGTTGTTGAAGACTGGATAAACCATTGACAAGCTATTTTAGCTTGCACAACGTCCCAGAGGATAAACGAATATCATCGGTTCTATTGTTTCTGGAAGGTAAAGCCTCTTCTTGGTGGAGGGAACTTTCCACGAAACTGGTGACTTGGGCTAGATTCTTGACGCAATTTCAGAAAGCTTTTGTCACGATAGACGATTCCGAGCGGTATATTCGGTTTATCAACTACAAAATGGGCACCCTAGAATTGGATAGTTATGTCCAAGAGTTCTTGGACTCTTTGGCCAAGGTGTCGCTGTTTGATCATAAGTTGGCATAGTGGCAATTTATTGCCGGATTGCCAGTCGACTATCAAAATGAATGCAAACAAAATATCTTCAACTCACTAGAGGAAGCTATCCATGTGGCGAAAGCCTATGATAGTACAGTTGTTGCAGCACGGAAAAGCGTGCACGGCCAAATGGCCTTGAAACCCTAGCAAGAAAAATCTAACAAGCGTAAGAAGCAGTTTTTTGATGAACTGGAAGCAGAAGTGTACCAACAATTAAAGAAGAAGAAGAATAAGAAAAAACTAGTGGTCAAAGACAAAGCACGGTTGGTGGCGCTTAAACAGATCTGTGTTTCTTCTGCAATAAACCCGGGCATCGTGCCAAACAGTGCCCCGAAGGAAAGCAAAGTCATCAAGTTTCATGACTATGGATTTACCGGCAGGTAAATTGGAAGTCAATTTGTTGAATAATTGTGACTATACTTGTAACTTTAGTGCACTCTCTTTCAAATTTAGAGCTTCGGATGCAGGACTATGTTGAGCCGCGGGATTTCCATGACATGAATTTGGACCGGACTGATGTGATTTTGGGCTATGAATGGTTTTTTGAAAAATCAGACTCTTTAGAGATAGATTTTAAAAATCATTCTATGATATTTAAAGATAAGTTTGATCAGATTGTCTCTATTTCTGGAGAGATCGATGTACTTCCATCGCCGATGATTTCCTCGGCTGAATTAATTGAGAAACTTCATGATTCTGAGTACGAACTCTTTCACTTGCTTTTGAAATCTCGTATGCATTGTGATGTTGGGGATGCGAATGTGTTTTCATGCTTTAACACTGAAAATTCGCATCAAGAACAACAACTTTTGCAAGATTTAAAGCAAGAGTTTAGTGAAGTTTTTTCGAAGCAGCTACCTTATGGACTACCACCCGCTCTGTTGGTGGATCATAAGATAGATCTTTTACTTGATAGTCATCCTATCTTCAGACAACCATATCGGTTTAGTCAGAAGGAAGAGGAGGAAGTGGCTAGGCAGATTGAGGAGTATCTCAGAATGGAATACATCTGACCAAGTAAATCTCCATGGGGAGCACCTGTCCTTCTTAAGAGTAAGAAAGATGGGAGTTTCAGGCTATGTGTAGATTACAAGGGTCCGAACAAACTAACAGTTAAAAATAAATACCCATTGCCCAGGATGGACGATCTCATAGATCGATTGAATGGAGCCAAATATTTCACAAAAATTGATCTACGTACGAGATATCATCAGATTAGGATACATCCAAAAGTTGTATCTAAGACAGGTTTTAGGACCAGTTTTGTGGCAAATCCCTAAAAACGGTGTTTCACTATGTTTTTCATAGATTTGCAGAGGAGTACTCAAAGATTGCTGCACCTCTCAACAATATGTTGAAAGGAGTGAAAAGCCACAAAGGTAGGCCAAGTCCTCCTATCAGATGGAATGAGAAATTAGATGAGAGTTTTCGGAAACTCAAGCTTCTAATTGTCTTAGCTCCAGTTTTGAGAATAGCGGATCCAGATTTGTTGTTCGTCGTTAATATTGACGCAAGTGATAAGGCTATTGGAGTTGTTCTCTTACACGAGGGCCAGCCCGTAGTTAAAATAGCAATGATCGACTTATACAGTGCTTTCTTATTTTGACGGTACCACGTGTGCGTAGTTCTAGAGTTATCAGGCCATCTTTCTTTTACGAGCCCTTTGAGTGCTTTTAAGCAACTTATCTTTGTACTTACTTATCAGTTGAATATACAGTTTGAGGAGAGCAATTTTGTGGTCTTGTTGCACTTGACGTTGTGCTGTGGTGATTGATCCGGTCAAGTGTTTAAACTATGTTTTGTTAACTTGGTATCAAAGCCCTTGGTGGCTTGAATCACTGGACAAGAACAGAGAGTTGCGAATTCACGACGGTTTGTTGGCTAGGAAGCACAAAACCGAGTCAATGGAGATTCGTGGAACGGCTCAAAACTGTAAAAAGGATTCAGAGACAGGGAATTGTCGATTGAATCAGAAAGCAAGCAAAGATTGAAGCTGAAAATTCTTCTGGAGGGTTACTTGGCGTTTGTGATTGGTTTGAATCCAATCAAACACCGTTTGAAGAGCGGTTTGGTACAAAAGATTGCTTGTTGTTAAGCGACCTCAGAGGAATAGGTAGCTGCTCAAAGAAATTCTCAAACAGATCAGATAAAGTCCAAAGAATAGTTGTTCTTCACTCAGCTAGGATTTTGAGCTAAACAATGGTGAATCTCTCCAGTTTCTGAACCTTGTTTGGATCTGTAAACATCAACAAAGAGGCGCCCAGCTAGTGCGACCTGGCTATTAAGCAGCTGTAGTGGGCCATGGATCTAGGAGAGAATAAGAAGGTGGCCATAGCTGAAACTGTGGCTAGAATCCATAGCCAAGAAACGAGGTGAAGGAGGAAGGAGGTGCTCGGGACAGCACCGCGCGGCCAGTGCGAGCAGGAAGACATTGGCCGCAGGAGGCCAGCGAACGCAGGGAGGCGGTCTAGCGCGCAATTCCGATGAGGTTCGTTGGATTGACTAGAAAATCAATCTATGGTAGAGATTGACCATGGAGAATTAACTATAGGCCATCGGATTGAAACTAATGGTGGAGATGGGCTTTGAAAGGGCCCTGAAGGACTGAAAGGAAAAATAGGCCTTCCTTTCATTAAAAATATTCAATTTGAAATAAGAGTTGGGTCCTGACTTTTGTGAAGAGTGAAGTCTTTTCAAGGTGAAAAGACAGTTAAAAAACTCAAAGTGCCCTTATTTTCACCTCCTTTAGCCTAATTTGGCCAAACGAAAGGCTATAGCCTCCAAACGAAGGGCACCCTAACTGTACCTACAAGTACGGTACACCAAAACAAAGTGATTTCCATAGAGAAAGTGTTCGAAGCGCGCTAGAAGTGATTTCACCATTCCACTGGGCAGGAAGCTGGGAGTTGGTGACGAGAAGCATTTCGGAAAGCGACGTCAATTTGGCGAAAGAGCGGCGGGTGGCCTGGTAAGCCAAAAATTGCAGGTCATGATTATTGATTTCTGACATCACGGTTGGCTCTAGCATACACTTTATAGCCTGCAGGTGAAGTTTCAAGCAGTTTGGAGATGGCAAACATCAATGAGGCAATTTTGGGCGATGCAAGCAAACTTGATGGGGCTTCTAACTACAACATCTGGAAATTCAAAATGAAGAGCATTTTGATGGAGAAAGAGTTGTGGGAGATCGTGGTAGGTATTGAAGTCCGGCCAAATACCACTCCAGGTGACATAAGGGCCTTTGATAAAAAGGCGCAGAGAGCACTGTCCTTGATCAATCTTTCAGTGAAAGACCATGTGGTCACTCATATAAGTGATGCCACGATGGCTAGGGGAGTTGGGAAGCTCTTAGAATGCAATTTCAAACTTGCAATCCAGCTCGGGCCATGTTCTTGAAGTCGAGATTGAACGCAGTAAGGATGGAAGAAAGTAAATTAGTGGGATCTTTCTTCACCAGGATAAAGGAGTTGAGAGATCAACTTGTGGCGATTGGAGAACCAATCAGGGATATTGAATTGGTACATACCACAATGAGCGGTGTCTCGGAAGAGCTATAGATGTTTGTGAGTGGCATTGCTTCGAGGGAGAGGTTGCCTACTTTTGAAGACTTCCACGAAATCATGTTGCAAGAAGAGCAGTGTTGCGAAGTGGTGAAGTCAAGGCAAACCCCACAAGAGGATCAAGCCTTGCTTGCTAAAGGCAAGCAGAAAGGATGGAAAAGGATTCCTAAGAAATCCAAGGATGATGATGACGAGGGAGAGTCATCATCAAAAGGGAAAAAGAAGAAAAAAGGCAAATGTTACTATTGCCACAAACCGGTCATTGGGCACGCGAGTGTTATAAGAAGAAAGCGGACATAAAGGCGGGAAAAATGACTCAACAAGGAAACATTGTCGAAGATGATGGAGAAAATGACGAGACAAGTGTCTTCTCATCGGCATTGGCATCCCAAGTTGATGATGGTGCCAGATGGTTCATAGATTCAGGCGCCACAAGGCATATGACCGGGAAACGTGATTGGTTTGAAAAATTCTCACCAATCCATGATGGGGATAAGGTCACTCAAGCCAATGGAGAGGAATGCCAAATACAGGGTGTGGGCAATGTACCTGTGCAGTTTTCTGATAGTAAAATCAAGAACATCCCTAATGTGCTTTATGTTCCTGGACTCAAAAAGAGTTTGCTTTTTGTTGGTGTAATGGCAAATCAACATCTTAAGGTTGAATTTGTCAAGGATGGATGCCTTATGAGGGATATGAACCACAACCATAAAGTGGTGGTGAAGGGTTATAGAGATAGTAACTGTGGCCTTTATAAATTGGATGCTGCAAAACCAGGAGAATATGGTTTGGCTATCTCAACAACATGGTCATTTGAACTATGGGAGCTTGAGATTGATGGTGAAGCTGAAGATGGTAATAGGGTTACCAGCATTGCAGGATGATCATCATGCAATATGTGAAAGATGCATCATGGGAAAGCTGCACAGGCAGACATTCAAGAAAGGTGGAGCTGCAAGAGCTAAGAAACCGCTGGAACTCATTGACAGCGACTTGTGCGGCCCAATAAAGACCATGTCGTTGGGGAAAGCATTTTATTTTATGACTTTCATAGATGATTACTCTAGGAGGACATGGATTTATTTCTTGAAGAAGAAATCTGACGCTTTTGCTCACTTCAAGGAGTGCAAGACTTTGGTAGAGAACCAACTGGATGCACGCATCAAAGTGCTAAGATCTGATAGAGGGGGCGAATACAAATCTGATGATTTTGAGGACTTTTGCAAGGAACACGTCATTGGATGTAAGGCCTATGTACATGTGCCAAAGGAGGAGCGAAAGAAACTTGATGCTAAAGCAATCAAGTGTATCTTCGTCGGTTATGATGAAAGGACGAAAGCTTACAGGTGTTTTGATCCTGTAATGAATAAGATTCACATTAGCAAAGATGTGATCTTTGATGAAACGCATAGGTATGAAGATGAAGACCATGCAAGTGGTGAAAGCATCAAAAGACCTCCCACAATTCTGGAGGAAGAAGATGAAGAAGATGCTCCACAAGATTATGCACGTGAAGACGAGAGTCGAGAGGGCGAATATGAAAAGACACCACCTATTCAAGAGCCTAGGGGCAGGTACTTGCCAATAGGAGCAATAAAGGAGAAAACGGTTGGAAGTAAGAGACATTACTTAGACACTCCTTGGGATACATACTCTCCACATAGTGTATCACTTGAATCTAAGATACCAAAATGGTACGAAAAGATCATGAAGGACGCAAAGCTAAATCAACCACGATCTAGCACACAACGTGAAGTGAGAAGATCAACACGGGAAAGGAAGTCTCCCGATCGTTATATGTGAACTATGCCCTAATGACTGACATTTTGAAGTATCGAGAGCCATCAACCTTTGATGAGGCAAAAGATCACAAAGAGTGGCAAAGGGCAATGGAAGAGGAAATAGAATCCATCCACAGGCATGATACATGGGAGTTGGTTGATCTACCACTTGGAAAGAAACCCATTGACAACAAATGGGTGTTTAGAACAAAGTTTCGTGCGGATGGCACAATAGCAAAGTATAAGGCACGCCTAGTAGTGAAGTTGAGCAAAGCAAAGGAATTGACTATGAAGAGACATTTGCTCCAGTGGCTAAGTGGACTACGCTACGCCTTATCATTGCCTTAGCATCTCATTTTGGGTGGATGATCCATCAAATGGATGTGAAGTCTGCATTTTGAATGGTGACTTAGAGGAAGAAGTTTACATGGTCCAACCGCAGGGCTTCATGGCAAAAGGGCAAGAACAGAAGGTATGTAAACTACACAAAACACTTTATGGCCTTAAGCAAGCGCCACGCGCATGGTATGGACGCATTGATAGTTACTTTCTTTCTCATGGATTTGTAAGAACAAATTCAGATCCAAACCTTTATGTTCTTATGAATGATGACAGCATTGCCTTGATTGTAATTTACGTTGATGATATCATTATCACGGGCAATGATGAGAATCTCGCTCATTCTATCAAAGCCAACTTATGCAAGCAGTTTGAGATGACAGATTTAGATCTTATGCACTATTGCTTGGGTGTCGAAGTATGGAAAACTAGCGGTGATATCAGGTTATGTCAAAACAAGTATGTGGGCGAGATATTGGAGAGATTTCACATGACCGAGTGCAAACCTTCCATCACCCCTTGTGAAGCTGGTAAGAAATTATCTCGTATTGATGATAGTGCACATGTTGATGCTACATTATTTCGTCAGCTAGTTGGGAGTTTGATATATCTTACGACTACACGTCCTGATATCTGCTATGGTGTAAGTTTGATTAACCAATTCATGTCATCACCCACTATGGAACATTGGAAAGCTGCAAAAAGGACTTTGAGGTATGCGAAAGGTACACCTAACCTTGGTCTAATCTACAAAAGACAAAGTGTTTTACCTAAGATGCAAGGTTGTGTTGACGCTGATTGGGCAGGAAGTATAGATGATAGAAAGTCAACAATAGGTTATGCCTTCAATTTTGGTAGCGGTTGTTTTTCATGGTCTAGCAAGAAGCAAGATACTATTTCTCTTTCTTCCACAAAAGCCGAATATAAAGCGTTGAGTTCTGTTACCTAGGAAGTTGTTTGGCTACGTAAGTTCTTATGTGAGATTGGCATGAAGCAAGGAAATCCCATTGTTATTTTCTGTGACAGTCAAAGTGGAATACAATTAGCTAAAAATTCCTATCTTTCACGCAAGGACAAAACATAATGAAGTAAAATATCACTTTGTGCGTGAAAAGTTACAATATGAAGATATAAGTATTGTACATTGTTCTACGTTATTACAAGTTGCTGATATATTTATGAAAGCTTTAAGTAAAGAAAAGTTTGAGACTTTTAGAGCCAAACTTGGCTTAGATCTGGTTATGTAAAAAACCTTTACTTGTAATACTATCATGGAGGTATGTTCCATGAATAGAGTAAACTCTAACATAAAAAGAGACGTTGATCATTGAGGGAGAGAGTTAAAATAGCAATGATCGACTTATACAGTGCTTTCTTATTTCGACAACACCACGTGTGCGTAGTTCTAGAGTTATCGGGCCATCTTTCTTTTACGAGCCCTTTGAGTGCTTTTAAGCAACTTATCTTTGTACTTACTTATCAGTTGAATATACAGTTTGAGGAGAGCAATTCTGTGGTCTTGTTGCACTTGACGTTGTGCTATGGTGATTGATCTGGTCGGGTGTTTAAACTGTGTTTTCTTAACTCCCATTGCCTTTGAGAGTAAGAAACTAACCGATGCACATGTCAGGTACACCACTCAGGAAAAAGAGCTTTTTGTTGTGATCCATGCTTTGAAATCATGGAGGCATTACCTGTACGGCAGTAAATATGTGGTTAATACAGATCATCAACCTTTAAAGTATTTCTGTAATCAGAATGATTTGAGAGGTCATAAGGCCAGATGGGCAGAACTCATGCAAGAATTTGACTTTGAAATGTGGTATATCAAGGGCTCATCTAATCAGGTGGCTAGTGAAGTGAACGAACTTTTCTTTACTAAGATAAGTACAGACTTTTATCTCTCCCTGAGAGGTCTTTATGAGAAAGACCCACATTTTAGACCAATCTGGAATAGGGTTCTAGCATCTCATCAAGCATGACTAATGATCATGGTGATCAGTCTGGGAGGAAGGATATAAAGGGTACTGATGACTTCTCTATCTTTAACGGACTATTGTTCAGGAAAGGGAAGGTTTGTGTGCCTGATGTGGATGTTGTTAAGAATAAAATTCTTTGTGAATGTCATGACTCACCATGCGCATCATAAGCAGGCCATACATGCTATTAAGCCTTACATAGATTTAACAAATGATTTGCATTGGACCGATGACGGCTACCTCCTAGACGCCATCACTGAGCCTACCATACACGCTGCTGCCAAGCTCCTCAATAACTTTCTAATGGTTGGAAACCTTAGGAAAGACCGCATCACTTCACAAATCTTACATAGGATAGTTGAGTCCTATGTCAAGATAGCCAAGGCTCCTTTCGAAATGTATAACTGGTTCAAGACTGTTTCTGGTGAGCTCAAACAAGCCATTAAGAGCAATACCAAGCAGTAGTTTGCTGTTGGCTCCTTGTTATCTCTTCTAGCGGCCTCCCACCTTGAAAACAAAATCCATGGCTTTAACCTGGATTCTGTACTTTAGGGTTTAGGAAGAAGCACCAGTCGAGTCATCCCACCAGGCCTTCAGTTCACATAGTCGACGTCGTCCACGCAGCGAGATCATCATTCCTGACTCGCCTTCCTCGTCACGATGGCATACTAGGCATACATCGTCAGCTGCACTTCCACCCCCTGCTGTTACTAGCACCGACCTTCCTATTCCCCCTGCCACTGATGCTTCTCTCGCTTCTGCTTCCACTCAAGGATAGTCTGTGACTATTGGGGCTACCATTCCCATCACAGCTGCCCAGGCTGCCTCACCCCCGCACACCAAAGCTATTTCACCAATCACACGGTACTTTATAGATATGTTCGATGATTCCGACCCTCTTGGGGCCTCCGAAGTTTTTGAAATGCCCTGCACCCTTTGAACTCCAATCCCCTAGAAGAGGATTCAAACAATTCCATGATACTATTGCTGGTGTTGAAGGATTCATACTAGCAGCTACCTCAACAACTTCAAGCTGATGACGCCCTAGCCACACTTCGAGTCGAGCAAGCTGTGAAATCACTGAAGCAGTTCGACGCCACAGTGCCATAGGGCTATGAAGACGAAGATCTTTTTGAAGAAGAAGAAGTATCGGCACATGTTTCACGCCAACCAAGGACATTACCATCAGGTCCTCCTGCTGCTACCACCTCCACGACAGTAGTTTCTAGTGATGCCCTCGGTTTGGTCTCAAGCCTTGCACAAGTGATCTAGTCTATGTTGGAGAAAAAAAAAGAAATGGAGCAGAGAATCTCGGATATGGGATCAGAAAACACTCTTATCAACTAGAAGATTATTCAGCTAAACAGAGAATTGAAGATTGCCAAGCAACACGAAGAAAAATTCGAAGTTGAAAAGAAGATGACACAGCAATAGGCTGATCACCTTGAAGGATACATTAGCTCCCTACAGAATGCCCTGACAACTATACAAGATCAGGTGGACAAGGCCGTGCAGGATGCAAAGCAACAAGTGCAGCTGCTACAAGGTCAACTGCAGATGGTAGAGCAGGATCGCACACGTCTCCAAGGTGAATTGCATGCAACCTCCCTTGAGCGTGATGCGTATCTCCAGACACAAATACCAAATTATCCGATAACTCTTCCACTTACAAAGTGGCCCTTCAGGGATTCCAAGGCTGCTTTGACAGGTTCAAAAGAGCAGCTTCAACTGAGTTGGCAAAGGCTAAAGCAACTATCAGTGCCTATGAAAAAGCTTCCACTCAAGTATTGGAAGCCGGACCACAAATCCCAGTATCGGTCATGCCGCATTTCTCCCCTATGCGCCAAGAGGATGCACCAATGGATACAGGGCTGGATTCGGGCATGGACCAGGGGGGAGCCCCAGAAATTGAAGAACAACAGCCAATGGATACAAGGTAGTGCCAGCGGGTCCATCTTCATCAAGGACCGCACCATTATTTCGAAGGCCAATCAGCATCGAGGACCAGATCTAGAGTTTTCTAGCACAACATCCGCATGAGTACTCATGTGGTGGTTGGGTCCTTAAGTTTAAGACCTCGGAGATAGAGGCCGACAAAGAATTGGACAAAATACCTGCATTGGAAGAGCAGTCGGCTTGGAGAGTTACTATTTTTTTAAAAACTCTGTAATCTATTAGGAGTTATGTGGCCAGCTCTCACGAATTGCGGATAGATCCGTATTATGTGCCAATGTCGTGACAAAATAAATGGAAGGATTTGGGACTGGCTCTGGACGAAATTACAATCTATACGCCCCATTGGCCAATCATTCATCAACCATTCAGTTGGACGATATCAGTGGATTTCCACCAGCCTTACAAGCGTACCAGCGGGAGTATCTACACTCTCCCGATCTGATAGTGAGACAATCGACACTGTTTGTAAAAGATTTAACTCTGTTGGCATCAGTGGCAACCAGATGGGATGATTGTCTTCCTCCTTTGGCATTCGATTCAAATAAGCCAATGGCCTCAGAGAATATCAAGGATCAGCTGCCAGTTGCTGACTGTATTTTCGTGCAGCAATGATGGGAGGCTCCTGGGAATCTCGTGTCATGTCATGGACAACTTCCAAGTGGATTGCCGGAGCTCATCGCTGTTTTTTGCCACACAATTTGGATTTTAATACTGCCCGTCTCGATTTTATGAGAAAGGTGCAGTATCATTTAATAAAGATTCGTCGCGAAGCCAATAAAAGTCCCCAATAACTGCATCTCTTAGGTGTCATGAGACCGCCACCAGTTTTGGTAGGGGATACTATTGGAGGATTTGCGGATCCCAAGACAACCCTAACCCTAGTTAATAAGTAAGAGGGATTTGGCACCTACATGTGTCAATCCAACCCGATGATCACATAGAGATTTGATTAATTAGAAAGTCAATAAAAGGACTTTAGGCCTTTTTGCGGTACTTTTAATGTCGCAGGGCCTAAATGTCAAGTTAGTGAATAGTGTTGGGTTTCCCTCCAATCTGGATGGTTCCCACTCTTTTTTAAATTTGAATAATTAGAGAGGCAAAAATGGACCAATAGGATTCAGAGGCCAGGGTCCTCCTCTCTACTATAAAAAGAGACCAACTCGAGTTCCTACACATGTTCATTTCCATTCAATAAAGTAGATTAGTTCTCTTGTGAAATGGATTTATGAATGTCCTTACCTTTTCCTCCATCTCTCATTCTTATTTTGGATTTTGCTAATTGTTGGATCTGATTGTTATTGGGATTGCATGTTATTATACTTTCTATGAGGGAGAAAGAGAGAGAGAGAGAAAAAGAGTAAGCTATCTTGTTGTGGATCTAGTGTTAATGGATGTAGTGTTAATGCTTAGGGTTAATGGATGTTAGAGTTAGATTTGGGTCTTCTATTCATGCTGAAATCTGAACTATACTATTGCTCCCATGGGAACGAATCTATGCGTGACAACTAACTTCATCTCTTTAATGCTAAATTGATTAGATCTTAGATTGAGGTTAGGCAAGGAAAGAAATCCACTACACTGTTGCACGCCAACCATGGACAGTACCACCAGGTCCTTCTGCTGCTACCACCTCCACAATAGTAGATTTTGGTGATGCTCTCGATTTAGTCTCAAATCTTGCGCAAGTGATCCAGTCTATGCTGGATAAGAAAAAAAAATGGAGCAACGCATCTCAGATATGGGATTTGAGAATACACTCATCTGCCAGAAAGTCATTCAGCTAAACAAAGAGTTGAAGATCGCCAAGCAGCACGAAGCTAAGTCTAAAGTTGAGAAGAAGACGACACAACAATTGGTTGATCGCCTAGAGGATTATGTCAGTTCCCTACAAAATGCCCTCACAATCGCCCAAGATCAAGTGGACATGGCCGTGCATGATGCAAAGCAACAAGTGCAGTTGTTCCAGGGTCAACTGCAAATGGCTGAACAAGATCGCACACGTCTCCAAGGTGAATTGGATGTGACCACCCTTGAGCGTGATGCGTATCTATAGACGCAAATGCCTGATCATTCGGTAACTCAGATAGAAATCGCATATTTGTTTAAAAAGGTTGAAACCTATAAAGTGGCCCTTCAAGGATTCCAAGGCCGCTTTGATAGATTTAAGGGTACAGCTTCAACTGAGTTGGCAAAGGCCAAAGCAACCATCAACGAATATGAAAAGGTTGTCGCTCAGGTGCTGGAAGCCGGGCCTCAAATTTCAATTTCGATCATGCCGCAGTTCTCTCCTCTGCACCAAGCTGATGCATCTATGGATACAAGGTTGGATTCGGACATGGAGCAGGGTGGAGCCCCTGAAGTTGCGAAAGAATATCCAGCTCCACAGGCAATGCAACCATGTCCATCTTCATCAAGGACCACACCATTGTTCAGAAGACCAATCAACGTTGAGGACCAGATCTAGAGCTTTTTAGCACAACGTCCTCATGAGTCCTCGTGTGGTGGTTGGGTCCTCAAGTTTAAGACCTCTGAAATAGAGGCCGACAAAGAATTGAATAAAATACTCGCATTGGGAGAGCAGCCAGCTTGGAGAGTTACAGTTTTTGAGAAAACTTCGGAATCCATCAGGAGTTATGTGGCTAGCCCTTGCCAATTGCGCGTAGATCCATATTACATACAATGCCGCGTAGGAATAAGTGGAAGGATTCAGGACTGGACATGGACAAAATTACTATCCATACGCCGACCTGGCCAATCATCCACCAGTCTTACAGTTGGAAAATTTTAGTGGATTTCCACCGGGCACTACAAGCATACCAGCGGGAGTATATACACTCTCCCGATCCGACAATGAGGCAATTGACGCTTTTTGAAAAAGATTTGACTCTATTAGCATCCGTGGCAATGCGATGGGATGATTGTCTTCCTCCTTTGGCATTCGATTCGAATAAGCCAATGGCATAAGAGAGCATTAAGGATTAGCTACCGGTGGCTAGATTGTATTTTTGTACTGCAATGATGGGAGGCTCTTGGAAATCTCGATTCACATCCTGGACAACTTCAAAGTGGATCGTCGAAGCCCACCATTGTTTTTTGTCGCACAATTTAGATTTCAACACTGGCCGACTCGATTTCATGGAGAAGGTGCAATATCATTTAATAAAGATTTGACGTGAAGCAAATATAAGTTCACAATAACTGCATCTCGCAGGTGTCGTGGGACCGCCACCAGTTTTGGTGGGGGATACTATTGAAGGGTTTGCGGATCCCAAGGCAACCCTAATTCTAGTAAATAAGTGAGAGGGATTTGGCACCCTGTATGTGTAAGTCCAACCCAATGATCACATAGTTATTTGATTAATTAGAAAGTTAATAAAAGGACTGTAGGCCTTTTTGCGAGAGTTTTAATGTCGCAGGGCCTAAATGTTCAGTTAGTGAATAAAGTTGGGTTTCCCTCCAATTTGGATGGTTCCCACTCTTTTTTAAATTTGAATAGTTAGGGAGGCAGAAATGGACCAATAGGATTCAGAGGCCAGGGTCCTCCTTTCTACTATAAAAAGGGACCAACTTGAGTTTGCTACAGATGTACATATCTTCATTTCAATAAAGTAGATTGGTTCTCTTGTGAAATGGATTTATGCCATGTCCTTGCTCTTTATCACTTTTCCTCCATCTCTCATGCTTCTATTGTGTTTTGCTAATTGTTGGATCTGATTGTTATTGAGATTGCATGTTTTTATACATTTTGTGAGAGAGAAAGGGAGGGAGAGAAAGAGTAAGCTATCTTCATTGTGGATCTAGTGTTAATGGATGTAGTGTTAATGCTTAGGATTAATGGATGTTAGAGTTAGATGTGAATCTTCCATTCATGCTTAAATCTCAACTATGTTATTGCTCTTATGGGAACGAATCTACGCATGACAACTAACTTCATCTCCTCAATGCTAGATTGATTAGATCTTGGGTTGAGGATAGGCAAGGAAAGAAGTGACAACTAACTTAATCTTCTCGATGCCAGATTGATTAGATCTTGGTTTGAGGATAGGCAACGAAAGAAACCCACTACAATTTCATTTTCTCGATGCTAGATTGATTAGATCTTGGGTTGAGGATAGGCAAGGAGGAAGTGACAACTAACTTCATCTTCTTGATGCTAGATTGATTAGATCTTGGGTTGAGGATAGGCAACGAAAAAAACCCACTACAATTTTGAAAATTGTAGTGGGTTTCTTTCGTTGCCTATCCTCAACCCAAGATCTAATCAATCTAGCATCGAGGAGATGAAGTTGGTTGTCACGCATAAATTTGTTCCCATGAGAGCGATAGCACAGTTCAAATTTCAACATAAAACATGAAGATCTACATTTAACTCTAACATCCATTAACTACATCTATTAACACTAGATCCACAACAAGATAGCTTACTCTTTCTCTCTCTCCCTTTCTCTCTCACAAAAAGTATAAAAGCATGCAATCCCAATAACAATCAGATCCAACAATTAGCAAAACACAAATAAAGCATGAGAGATGGAAGAAAAGTGATAGAGAGCAAGGACATTCATAAATCCATTTCACAAGAGAACCAATCTGCTTTATTGAAATGAAGATATGTACAGCTGTAGCAAACTCGAGTTGGTCCCTTTTTATAGCAGAGAGGAGGACCCTGGCCTCTGAATCCTATTGGTTTATTTTTGCCTCGCTAATTATTCGAATTTAAAAAAGAGTGAGAACCATCCAAATTGGAGGGAAATCCAACTTTATTCACTAACTTGACATTTAGGCCCTGTGACAATAAAAGTACCGCAAAAAGGCCTAAAGTCCTTTTATTACCTTTCTAATTAATCAAATAACTATGTGATCATCGGGTTAGACTTACACACGCAGGGTGCCAAATCCCTCTCACTTATTAACTAGGGTTAGGGTTGCCTTGGGATTCGCAAATCTTCCAACAATGAAAAAATACAAAAAATACAAACTGTGTGAAAATAGTTCAAAATATGTAAAATATGCAGCAGTCTAAAAAATACATGGAGAAATACTAAGGCTTAGAAACTCAATGTTTCTTCAGCCCTCTCTTAAACCATATATTATTTCTATTCCTAAATTGGCTCTATACCTATCAAACATTTTTCTATCCAATGCCTTCATAAAGATATCAGCTACCATCTGCTTTTTCAATATGAAGACGTCCTTCTCAACCAAATCCCTGATCAAGTGATACTTGATGACGATGTGTTTCATTCTGTAGTGAAACACAATATCTGGTCACGTATTGTCTACCAAGTACATCAAAGAATCGATAAGAATTCTATAAAGCTTGTGCTCCATTGCTTGCCGTTCTATTTCATCTCTAGGACAGTCTTCATTGGTCAGCAGGAACCATTGGAGTTTTTACTCCCTTGCAATCTGCCATGTCAAAATCATCAATGATCTTCAGAATGTATCTTGATTGGTGTAGATACAATCTCCCAGTCTGAAGATCTGTCGATCTACAAACCCAGGTAGCATTTGGCTGCTCCTAGGTCCGATATTTCGAAGTGTCTCAAAATATCCACCTTCACATATGCAATTAGATTGTAGCTCCATGACAGAATTAGCGTGTCACCTATGTAGACACTAACTATGATGATCTTCTCGCTTATGACCTTCACATAAACATTACAGTCAGCCATTAAAGGGTGGAAGCCTGAGGATCTTAATGTGTGATCCTTCTTCTTGTACCACTACCTAGCAGATTGTTTCAGTCCATAGATGCTTCTATGCATTCTGCATGCATAGTCAACAAGTGACTTGCAAGTAAAACTTGGCGTCTGGTCCATGTAGACCTCCTATTCCAGCTTGCCATGCAAAAAGGCTATCTTTTCATCTACAATATGGATCTGCAGATCATAGGGAGCCACGTATGCAAATAATATACATAGGGATGTGTGCTTCACAACAAGAGAGAATGTCTTTATATAGTCAATGCCATACCTCTATGAGAAGCCCTTTGCAACTAGCCTGGCTTAGTATCTCAGTACATTGTCGTTTAGTCCATACTTGTGCTTGTAGACCCATTTACACTTGACAGTCTTTTTGTCAACTGGTAGTGGCTCGAGAGTCCACACCTTGTTCTACTTCATGGAACTCATTTCATCTTCCATGGCCTTGATCCACATGCCCTTGTCTGGACTGTTGATGGCTTCTTCATAAGTTTGTGGTTCACAACTGAATCTATAAAGTCCTCAACACAGGATTCTAGTTTAAGCATATCATACAAAGCAACAACACAAGGGAATAGGTGGTGGATACACCAACCCAACCAAACCTAGATCGAACGGATCTAGCCCCCAAGCTATGGATCAATCAGCATCATGGAAAGAGGAGTCACACCAGTAGCATGTAGTTACGAATCACAAAATCAAGCATACGCTAGTGAGAGCCCAGCAGGTATACTTATACCCTCCAAGGCCCATGCACCACTAGTAGTGCACTGTGACACCTCACTGGACACCTCTGCAGCCTACCTGGGCCATGTCATCCAGTTCCATAATGACTCACTAATGGACCCATACCAACTCCACCACCATGTATTTAGGCCTACAACCATTAATTATGACCATGTACACATCAGGGTCCCAATTCTCTTATAGTCACAATTAACTTACAGGTTGTTGGTCTACCAGTCCCTAGCATGGACATGCTACCCGAGACCAGTCATGGGCATGACATTCTTTTCCCCTTATTCAAGTTCTATCCTCAGAACTTAAAACTGAAAAACTTTCTCCTTAAGCTTCCTTCCTGTTCCCAGGAATCGTCATCGTCCGTACATCCCCTCCATCGAACCAGATTCCCAGTAACTATACAATTTCTCAATCATTTAGTTCTTGTATCCAAGATCTTTTCGGGTTCAAGATGAGATACACCTGATGATTCATCCAACAGGTCCAACTGATCTCCAGATCCAAGATGCTCTCCTTCATGTAGACTCTTTTTGAGATGACTAATGTGAAATACGGGATGCACTTGCGATCCTTCAAGGAGTTCCAATTGTAAGCTAAGGATCCGATCTTTTTCAAGATCTTAAACGGTCCTCTATATCTAGGGGACAACTTATAATGCTTGCCGGTACGCATTGTGAGAGATTTCAACTAGTTTAGTCACATTTTGATAAATTGTCAATAAGAGGCCAAAACTCATTTTAGACTTAGAGATAAACTTTTTGAAGTTATATTAGTTTAAAATACATTCAATACACACTTTTTGAAAGTGTGGAAAAGTTGGTAGTCGAATTTGAGAGAGATTCAAATTTGAACTTTGGGTACATTGAATCTAGACCCAAAAATAGTAGGGTTTACATTTTGGAGGGAAAGCCAAGTGGCCAAATAGGGTTTGGAGACTCTATAAAAGGATGTAACTCATGGAGAGCACATCTTCTCTCTTCTCTCTCTCATTTAATCATTATACATGGTTCTCTTTGGGTTCTACTACTCATTGGTGCACTCTCATGATGTTATCTTGCAATTCTATGTGTAGAATGATCATTTATTGCTATTTTTTGTTCCACACGTGGGAAATACAGTAGGGTACTATAATTGTATGGACAGAAAACATTTTTTATGTTTTGGTTCATGTTTGATCAATATCTCTTAGATTTTGCATCTCATTCTGTATGTAGATGCTGATTTTTCTACATTGGCAGGATTGTTGGTTTGCTTCTTATTGTAACCAAAGATCAGGGACATGGATTGGATCTTGAATGATCTGAAATCCTTCACATGGTATCAGAGCTCTTTTGTTTCAGGTTATTAAAGGATCATCCATCTTTAGCAACGATTTGGAGGAGTTACCAATGCTAGAGCATGCTAGATTGATTTCTACTCAAAAATCAGCATTTTTGCATGTGTAGAATTGATCTTTTGTAGGTCAAAACTCAAAATAGGGCTATATACTTGATCAATTTTGATTTCACACTTGGTTTACTAGAATTATATGACTTTTGTTGCATTAGGAAGGTCTCATTGGAGTCTACAAGAAGATATATCAAGTTTTTAGAGATTGCATGTAGAATTTGAGATATTCAATTTTTTGTGATTTTGTCAAAACCCTAATTTTGATTGGATCTCTAGTTTGTGAGGTTACTGAACTTCATTTGAGTGTGTTTCAATCTTAGGAAGTGGCAAGAATCATTAGATTGAGGATAGATCATAGGTTGATCAAGATTTCACTATTCTATGTGTTGATTTTCTAGTTAGAAGTGCTAGAAGAGATTTGAGAGGTTCCATATCTTTGTGATTTCTTCTTGAGTTCATTTGTTGACATTCAAAAGAGTTCTTTGTGCATTGGAATAGGTTTAAGATCAGGTCATTGCAACATGGCTACAATTAGTGGATTCATGTTGGAAGGCAATGATAGGCTTACCTCAATCAACTATTCTACTTGGAAGGTGAGGATGGAGTCCTTATTGGAGATGAATGAGTTGATGGAGATTGTTGCAGGTGTGGAGGAGAGACCTACTAATGATGAGGATCTAGGTGGTGGTGATTATCTTTTGATGTGTTCTTCAAGTTCAATATCAAGTGAAGGTGACAAAGATTCATGGTGGATTGATAGTGGCACTAGTTCACACATGACTAGTCACAAGGAGTTCTTTACTTCTTTGGTCACTTATGATGGAGCCAAGAAAGCAATTCACATTGCCAATGGTGGTCAGTGTGTGATTGAAGGTATTGGTTCAATTCCTATTTGTCTCTCTACTAATAGGAAAGCAAGACTTGATGGTGTTCTTTACATTCCTTCACTTTCAAAAAATTTGCTAAGTGTTAGTCAAATGATAGAGAAAGGATACATGGTAAAGTTTGGTAGTGATGTTTGTTTCATTACAAAGGAAGAAATCTTGATTGCTAGGGGCAATAGACAAGGTAGACTTTTCAAGCTTGATGCTTTTGTTATGGCTAACAAAAAGGATGGAATGGAAAAGGAGATTGGTCTCAGATCCAAAGTTATCTTTTAGCATCAATAAGATTGGTGGATCTTATGCATAGTCTAAAAAGCTTCCTTATGCTAGATCTAGGTAAAGTAGGATGTCATTGTGAATGATAGTGAGGAAGAATCATTATCATATGATTCATTACCTAAAATATTGAGTAGAAGTTCTTGTTTGAAAAAAAAAGAGTACTTCAATCATCCTTATGTTGAAGGTACTAATCATTTTTTTCATGGCTTCTAGTGTTTTTGAGGTTTCTACTTCTTATGATGCAATCATTAAGAGGGAGTCTTATGAAGGAAAGAGCAATGGAAGATTGGTTCTTGGGAAGATCCAAGTCATGGATCTCACATCTCTTCATCAACTCAAAGGATTCTATGATTATGAATTGATCACTCATGATCGAGATGGCAAAAGGTTGGTTGGAGAAGACTACATGGAGCAAATCGAGAGGCATTTTTTTCAAGGCAAGGGAGATCTCATTGGTGAGCTTATTGAGGTTTTTTATGGACTCAAGAAGACTGGATTTATTAGGTTTGATACTCATCTTCACCTACTCTACTTCATGTTGGATGGAAAGTTTTGAATCTATCTTTTGATTTATGATGATGACATTGGTGACATTGTTTTCACTAACCTTTATGGAAATTCGAGATCAAGCATTGATGGGATCTTGTTGGATCTAGATCATATGTTTGAGAGGGAGTATTTCCAGAGGTTCAAGTCTGAATATATTCATATCTTTAATATCTTTGATGATCAAGAAAAAGGTAAGCAAGTAGAAGCGACTCACTTTGCTTTACTCACATGTTTTGGAGAGTTTTCTTGTATAGATGATGCTATGCAAGTGGATATTGGTTCTCATGGTTCTCATACTAGAAAAGCAAATAATGGATTTGGAAAACAAAGTTTGTTCAATGTCTTTGATGGTCAAGAGAAAGATCAAGAGGTTGGTCTCAAAGAGCTTCAACAACACAAAAGGAAAGGTGGCAATTTGGAGCTAGTCAAGAGCATCAAAGGAAGGTTATTTGGCAAAGATGCTATGGATCTGTTTTTGCAGCTTATTGAAGACTCAAGTAAGGTCAAAGGAGCAGCAAGGAAGTGTTGTTCAAGTTTACTTTACTTGTTCTATCTCATGTTTGAGCTATTTCATGTGGATGTGTGCAAATTGTCAAGATATGGACAAACTAGCTACATTGTCTTGCAATATCTTATTGCTGGAGTTGTACTAGCATTCTTGGCTGGTTTTGCTGATGGAAATGAAGCTATTGGAGGTTCATTATGTCACTCATCCATGGGTAAGTTCTCAAGTGTTGAGCTACTTGGTGCCGATACTTGGAGATTGTCAATTTTTGGTGAATTCATGGCCATTTTTTTGTGTCAAGTAGATCTTGAAGATGGACTAGTGCACACTAATTGGTTTATGGAGTCATGTGGTGCCGGATTTGCATCATTTATGTACTCAACTACTCATGGATTTCCAAGGTTTGATGGTTTCTTGTGGCAAGATGGAGATGGAGGCTCATTCATGGAGTTTTATGGTGGAGACATATCAAAAAAGGACAAAGTTGGAGGAGACAAGCAAGCAAATGGTCATTACTCACATTTATTGTTTGGTTGTTGTAATTTTCTAGAGATTTCAAAGTTTGAAACATGGAGGAATCATTTCATTTACATTCTATTTGGTTCTTCATGTTCTAGTTATATCTTGATGTGTAAAATTGATGTATGAAATAGTGAAGCATCCAATTTGGACACTATTCTCTATATCAATTATGAAAGATACTTTAGTACCTTAGAAAAGAGATCTGTAGTTAGGATGGAGATCATTCTAAAGTTGGATCAAAGTTCTGTTGTCAAAACTATGCCAAAACTAGTTGAAGAGAGAGTGTGAGAGAATTTAACTAGTTTAGTCTAATTAGTCACATTTTGGTAAATTGTCAATAAGAGGCCAAAACTCATTTTAGACTTAGAGATAAGCTTTTTGAAGTTATATTATTTTAAAATACATTCAATAAACACTTTTTGAAAGTGTGGAAAAGTTGGTAGTCGAGTTTGAGAGAGATTCAAATTTGAACTTTGGGTACATTGAATCTAGATCCAAAAATAGTAGGATTTACATTTTGGAGGGAAAGCCAAGTGGCCAAATAGGGTTTGAAAACTCTATAAAAGGATGTAACTCATGGAGAGACACATCTTCTCTCTTCTCTCTCTCATTTCATCATTATACATGGTTCTCTTTGGATTCTATTGCCAGTGTATAGCGCTTAAAATGTTCCGACATATCATGTTGGACTACATCTGGTTGTTCCTTTTTGAAAAGACTTGTCTTGGATCTTCGTTTAGCCTTCTTAGCAGGAATTGATCGTGGAGGTGATGACTTCCGAGATGATGATGTCTTGCTAGAACTCTGACTTGTAGAATCATCCTTGACTTTTCCTTTGCCTTTATCCAATAAGGGTGGCACATTCGCTGAATCAATCTTTTGAGGAGGACTTTCCCATTTTAGGACCGTATTATAATGTTGCTTGGCTTGTTTCTCCATCTTTGACCCTGTGATCCTGTCTTCCTTCAATATAACTGCTTTCCAAATCTGGTCGGATCCATATGATTTAGAATCTGCTCATCTGTAAGTTTTGCATTGTCATCATAAGTCAAGGCGTGACTCACAGGTATGAGGTCATCTTTAATTGGATCTGGTATAGGTTCCGTTGATATCCAAGCTACATTCAGTACATTCAATGGAAAAGTGGTCGATGTATCCAAGGTTCGATCCAATAATAAAATCTCACTCAAATCTAACTGATTATCCTGTTGACACATATATCCTGCTGTACAATCAATCGTTGCAAGAGCTTCAATCCAGTTGACAGTATCCGTTTGAGAATCGTAATGAACTCCCAAATTTTTCTCTGGTCGGTCACAAGTATGATCCGTTGTTGATGAATCATCATCTTTTGTTTGAACCATTGGTTTGATAGTCCAAGTTGCAGGATCAACTTTGACTGCACGTTCACGATTTTCAAAAGTGGTTTTGCCGGTACCCCAGCTATGAATTACTTGCACAACTCGTAACCATGGACGTCCCAATAGGACTCGATAGACTTTTGGTGCTTCTGGTAAGTCATATTACAAAAGTAATAACGAGCTATACTCCTGCAATTCTGACAGTTATATCTTCAATCATTCCTCGCGAACGAACTGTCGTTTGATCAGCTAGCTTAATAGCAAATGTAGCAGGCTTGATTTTTGTAAGGCCCCATTTTGCACATAGCTTTGTAGAAATCAGGTTAACTCCTGAACCGCCATCTATCATAGCTACTTCTTTAGGAAATTGTCTATGTTGTATCGGTAGAGTGATATTTTTTTGCTCACTTTCCCAAGCGGCTCTAACATGGAGTACTTCATTAGACTCTTCAAATCTAGCACAAAAAAGTGGTTCTTGATGGACTTCTAGTTCTGCTTGAGCTAACTTTTGTGCTAAGACTTCTTTTGCTTTTGGCACCAACTTCGGGAACTCTCCCAATGAAATATTGACCTTACTAGACAAAATATTCATGAGCAGTTCTGTTTGCGGCACTTCCAGGTCAGTCATCTTGAAGGGTTCTTCATGATGATGCAACTGATCATTCATATCTATACGTGAATTTCTTGGTGGCTGCAATGGTGAAGAAAGAACTTTGGCTGTTGCTTTAGCAGCTTCAAGTTCCTCTTCTTCTTGCATATGTTTAATCCACTGTCTCGTATCCTGATATCTTTTTTTTTTGCATGAAGATTTGGATAGACTCCAAATGTTGTTGGTATATCAGTTAATGGTATAGAATTAGTAGGTACTGGATCCGCTATTGGTTCTTTCTGCTTCTGTGCTCTAGTGACCACCATCAAAGGTACACCTGATTTATTCTGAGCTACTGGTCTTTGCTTGATTGTTATCAAATTTACAGGAGCTGTAGCTGGTGGTGGCTTCGGTCTTGCTGGACAGTCTTTATAGCAATGCCCATAACCATAGTCATGACAAAATGGTACAAATTTTTCTTTATTTGGACATTCTGCAACTCTGTGATTTTCTCCACATGCAAAGCATTCAAGTGGTGCTCTGGTCCAATTTCTAGATGCTTGTTGTTGCGCTACAACATAAATAGCATACTGCTCTGAAAATCCACCTTCTTGATCATTACCTTAGTTCCATTGCTCAGCACGTCTATACGATCCTGGTTCAATCAAATTGGCAGGAGGAGCGGAGTGCTTTGGTGGGGCAAGTAAGGCTAAACGTTCCGGGTATCCAAGAGCAGATTGTCGAGGTGTAGCTGTTGGATTTCCTCCATACTATGGTTCTCGATATCCCATTTGGGCATACCGTTGTTGAATTATCCGAGGATTGAAGTTGCAAAAAGCAGTCTCATGATCAGGCGAATTACACAAATGGCATATACTGATTTCCATTCATTTTTTCAATTGAGGACACTCATTCACTATGTGATTTCCTATACAAATTGAACAGCATACATTTTCCCTGGTAGGAAAAGTCTTTACAAACTTCTCAGGTTCCTTGCTCGCTTGTCCGTGGAAATCTTCCAATGCTTTGATATTTTCATCAAATTGTGATTGCAACTTTTCCATCTGTTTTTGCTGGTTCTTTCCAAGTTTCTCGAACTCATTGAGCATCATTTCTATAGTAGCGTTGACATTTGTTGATGCAATAGTGGTAGATGTCGTAGTGGTCTGCCCTGCTATATAAGGCAACATACTGATATTCGGCTCATCGTCTGAATCTTCATCCTCCTCCCGAATTGCATCATCCATAGCATTCTGCAACAGTGCATACTCATTATGGCGTTTCAGCTCACGTCTGATCCTTTTAGGTAAACCTGACAAAAACCACATAATCATGGCATTTTTTTTGGTCAGCTCAGGTTTGCACTCAGATATGAGGTGTTTCACTCGTTCAATGTAATCTTGAACCATTTTCTGCTTTCCCATTTTAATTCTACTTAAAAGTAGAAAAGGGTCTTCCATAAACTTTCGAGGTTTGAACCGTGTGATAAGGGCTCGTTTAACAATCTCCCAATTTGCACGTTCAGTTTCATCTTGATTATAGTACCAATCTTGTGCTACGCCTATTAAGGCCATAGGAAAAAGCTTAAGTTTATTTCGAGGGAAAATTTCGCCATAGACTTCACAAGATTCAGCATAGATCTGAAGAAATCTAACTGGATCTGTTAATCCATTATATTTTGGTAGGTCCAAATGGGTTGATCTTCTAACAATGATTGGATTGACTTCATGAGGAGCACCTCCAGGGGCTGCCATTTTCACAAATCCAAATCAAGCAGACAATGAGATTGGATCTAGATTTTTCAATCAAAACTATTTCAGATCAAATCTGCTAGATCTATTCCACTTTTCAAAAATCTAATTTCTATATCGTGAAAAATATTTCGAAATTCAATGAATCGATACTTCTCAAAATATGAAAAATTTCTCAGAATCCAAATCAGATTGTATCAAATTTGACCCAAATTTTGACAGAGACTTGATCTGGAAAATTAGAACCTAAAAATAGTACTAGCGAAGGTTCCCTAGGCGAAGATTGGCTCGGCGAAGGTTCAGCAATGCTATTTTGAAAAAAAACCTCTCTGATCAGGCTTTTCTGACAATTTCTATGGAAATAACCTTCGCCAAACTCTCAGATTCAAAATCTGACACAGAAAAAGCTATAGTAAACTCGGTGAAGATTTTTGACACAAGAAAACACAGTTTATGTAGTTTGACGAGGGTAAAAATCAAGATTTTCAATGATCTGGGTAAGAAGAATGTTTGTCGCACTCAAAAATAGTATTTTATCATAAATGGAATGTTTTGGAAACTTGGCGAAGGTTTTGACAAAGAATCAAGAGTAATACTGGTATTTTTGCAAAAACAAAACTTTTTTGACAAAAATATGGCAATATGACAACTGATCCTCTGAAAAACCTTCTATTTTTTGGTATTATTCTTCGTCGAATTGGCAGTAGATAGATCTGAATCACACCTATGCACAGTGAATCGGGTGAAGGTTCTTTTTTGTATTTTTAGTGTTTTGGTGATTTTTTGGTGTTTTTTAATGTTTTTTACCCTCCAAACTGAAGGTTTTGTGATGAAAGCCGAAGGTGTCTGCAACTCGGCGAAGGTTTCCAGAAAGAGAGCAAAAAGTTATCAACTCTGATGTCGATCTTTGCCTCCTTTTGACCAAAATTTGGTAGATTTGACCAATTTTTGTTGTTTTTTCTGATATCTCAGATCCAAATGGATTTTAAGATTGGTGATCTGAATAGCTTTTCATGTTCTACAATCAGATTAGATTTCAAACAAGCAAATCCACTCAAATCAAGTAAAATCACTCCCAAACTAACTCTAAATGCAGATCTAACACCATTCATGCAACGACAAGATGCCTAATGCAAGCTAACCATCCAACAAACATGCTGCAAACTGAAAACGTAGCTCCCCGGCAACGGCACCAAAATCGTAGTGGGTTTCTTTCCTTGCCTAACCTCAATCTAAGATCTAGTCAATCTAGCATCAAAGAGATGAAGTTAGTTGTCATGCATAGATTCGTTCCCATGGGAGCGATAGTATAGCTCAAATTTCAGCATGAATGGAAGATCCAAATCTAAATCTAACATCCATTAACCCTAAGCATTAACACTACATCTATTAACACTAGATCCACAACAAGATAGCTTACTCTTTCTCTCTCTCCCTTTCTCCCTCATAAAAAGTATAATAACATGTAATCCCAATAACAATCAGATTCGACAACTAGCAAAATCCAAAATAAGCATGAGAGATAGAGGAAAAGTGATAGAAAGCAAGGACATTCATAAATCCATTTCACAAAAGAACCAATCCGCTTTATTGAAATGAGGAAATGAACATGTGTAGGAACTCGAGTTGGTCCTCTTTTAATAGTAAAGAGGAGGACCCTGGCCCCTGAATCCTATTGGTCCATTTCTGCCTCCCTAATTATTCAAATTTGAAAAATAGTGGGAACCATCCAAATTAGAGGGAAACCCACCTTTATTCACTAACTTGACATTTAGGCCCTGCGACATTAAAAGTCCCACAAAAAGGCCTAAAGTCCTTTTATTGACTTTCTAATTAATCAAATCTCCATGGGTTGGACTTACACACGCAGGGTGCCAAATCCCTCTCACTTATTAACTAGGGTTAGGGTTGCCTTGGGATCTGCAAACCGTCCAACAAACAGGTGTCTGTAACTTTTCTTCTTCAAAGAGGTCTTTTTCTTCATAGCCCTCAAGCACTGTGGCGTCGAACTGTTTTGGTGATTTGACAGCTTGTCCGACCCGAATTATGGCTAGTGCGGCTTCAACTTGATGTTGCTGGTTAATTTGAAAAGAGTCTTCAAAACCAGTAGTAGTATCATGGAACTATTTGAATCCTCTTCCAGGGGATTGGAGTTCAAAGGGCGCAGGGCTCTAGGACATTACAAAAACTTCTGAGACTCCAAGGGGGTCAGAATCATCGAACATGTCCATGAAATACTGGGTGTTTGGAGAAACAGCTCCTGTGTGTGGAGGTGAGGCGGCCTGGGTAGCTGTGATGGGAATGGAAGTCCCAATGGTCACAGACTATCCTTGAGAGGAAGCAGAGGCGGGGGAAATAGGTAGTTCAGTGCGAATAGCAGTAGGGGGTGAAAGCGCAGCTGAAGATGTTTGCCTAGTACGACGTCATGACGCAGAAGGCGAGCCAGGAATGACGATCTTGCTGCGTGGACGACGTCGACTATGTGAGCTGGATGTCTTTTGAGATGACTCGGTCGGTGCTTCTTCATAGATAGAAAGCACAGAATCCATATGAAAGCCATGGATTTTATTTTCAAAGTGGGAGGCAACTAGGAGTGACAACAAAGGGCCAGCAGCAAATTGTTGCTTGGTAATGCTCTTGATGGCTCATTTGAGCTCTCCAAAAATGGTCTTGAACCAGTTATATGGTTCCAGAGGAGCCTTGGCTATCTTGACGTGAGACTCACCTATTCAATGCAAAATCTGGGAAGTAATTCGGTCTTTTCTGAGGTTGCCAACCATCAGGAAATATTTGAGGAGCTGAGTAGCAGCTTGAATGGCAGGATCAATAATGGCTTCTAGAAGATAGATGTCATTAGTCCAGTGCAGATCATTGGTAATGTCAATATAAGGCTTAATAGCATGTTTGTCTTTCTTATGGTTTGGTGAGGCTTGGGTACTAGATGCTATTCCTATGGCAGCAAGGGCGGCCTCAGTCACGTGCATCTTGTGTGTGGTTCCCTGGAAAGTAATGTAAAACTTGGATTTCACCTCCTTCCAAGTACTGAAGGCAAGAGTGATAAAATCCATGTTGATTTTTTCTGAGAAGGATCTCTCATGAATACTCATTGCAAAAAGAAGAGGCTCTGCAAGGGTCATCCACTGAGTGACCATGCTTGTGCTAGGAAGGATCATGATATCCATTGTAGATGGGACATCACGATGGATAGTGTAACGTGGTGACTGAGACGAATCTGTGGAGACGTATCTGTGGAAGACATGATGGAAAAGAACAGAAACTGAAAGTAATAGGCACAAGTGTATATCAGAAAACAGGTTTTGAAGGCTTTGGTCGCTGGAAAAATTGGCAAGATCTTCGCTAGCACAAGTGAGGAACGAATTAAATTCAGCCAACTTATAGGTGAATTTGGAGGGTCCATTACACAGAATACTAGTTTGGCTGATCAGTTGTGAACAAAAATTTGCAGGCTTGCTCAGTACTATGAAAATAGGCTATAAAAATCGTGGCAAAGGTTTTTTAGGTTCTGAACCCATCAGGCAAACATTTTTTAGGTGAACCTTTGCCCAAGTATTGTCATAAATGCAACTTTCAGAATCTGAACCTATAGCCAACCTAATTTTGACATTTTAAGACCATCTAGCATGTCAGCGAAGGTTACTGAGGAGAGTTTTGCCCAAGTCAATATAGATATATCTGAAGTGGATGTATAATTTGAAAGTTCAGCAAATATTTCCAATACTGTATGGCCAACATATGACCGAAATAGTGATTTTATAAGTCCATCAAAAATTATATTTTGAAAATATTTTCCTTGCTCTTTTTCCATTCTGATGACTTTTCTGACTTTTGCTCATCAATCTTTTCTCATTTTTTCTTTTTCTTTTTTTTTATTTTTATTTTGACTATCTTTTCCAAATGAAATTAAAAATTAAGTAGTGAAAACAAAAAAATTGAAAACAAATAAAAATAAAAATCATTTAGATCATGCTTGCTGAACTGGCGGAGCAGGCTGCCAAAACTTGCGTAATCGACTGCCATTCACAGGAGTATCAAACCGTTTTCCATCCAAGTGCTCAAGAATCATTACTCCATAGTTCAGGATTTCATTCACTCTATACGGGCCTTCACTGATAAACTTCAATTTCTCCTTGATAAACTTGGTTCTGTACATCAATGCGAGATCTCCTGCTTTCAGATCTGTTTTGTGTAATCGACGATCGTACCATGCCTTACGTCGGGCTTTCTCTCTTGCTAACGCATGAATTGTCATCAATCTTGTTTCACACAATTTGTGCAATGCTTCATGACGTAGTTGTAAAGACTTATCATCATTTAACCGCTCTATTGTTGCTATGCATAGAGATGGTATTGAAAATTCAATCGGCATGACAGCATCTTGACCATAAACTAGTTGAAAGGGTGTTTGATTTGTACTACTTTTGTAAGCGGTTTTGAATGCCCATAATACTGCATGTACTTTATGTTCTCAATCAGATCGACTCGCTTCAACTGTTTTCGTCATAATAGTGCAGAGAATCTTATTGGAAGATTCAACTTGGTCATTCCCTCTGGGATAATAAGGAGTACTAAATCTATGTATAACAAAAAAATATTCCAGTAAACACTGTATCGTTTGATTAACAAAGTGTGTACCTCGGTCACTGACAATTTCAATCGGACATCCAAATCTGATAATAATATTTTCATAGAGAAACTTGGACGTAGATTTCGCATCAGCAACTTTGACACTGGCTTCAACCCACTTGGTCATATAATCAGTTGCTACAATAATGTATCGAGCCTGAGATCCTCGCATGGCAGGATGAATAGGACCAACATAATCTAGTCTCCATTTTTCAAATGGTGCTTGCGATAAAACCGGATGTAAGGGTTTACAGTTCTGTCTAGTAGGTCGTCATGCTCACTGGCAAACATCACATGTCTGAATATAATTTTTTGTGTCCTTATGAAGCGTAGGCCACCAACAACTTGATTGCAAAAGTTAAACCAACAAAAATATCGTGAGAACATTTGATATAAAGAAAATGCTAATACCAAAGAAATTTAATGTGAATATGCACATACTAATGTATACTTACAATTGCATTTTCTTCTATCATTTGGATTCAAATCCTGAATGTTGAGCTCTCTATGAAGATAAGCATTGCTGAACTAAAACTTCCGTGATAGATTGACCGGCAGCTGATACTTTGAAATCCATTATCCTGCCTTTCCAAGAGCTTCTATATATGTTATTCGATCTTTTTCTTTTTCGGAAAGCACCTCTTGAGGATGGATGCATCAATATCCATTGATATTTACAATATATTCTTGGTATCCATTGATCTTCTGCATTTTTTTCATTGCAAATATTGATTGCATCAATGGTTTCTCTTGGTCTCCGATTATGTGTAGCCATTAGTCCAAAACATGTGTATGCATGCTGAGAACGGAGAGAATGAAGAGAATGAGAGGTAAACCTATGAATGACAATCCAGAATATGTCTATGGAAGCTAAGAATAGAGAGAACTAAGAGAATGAGAGGTATACCTAAGAATGACAAGAAGTTCCTAAAGTACAAGGATTAGTTAACTACAATTTACGACTATTGATGTCAAATCAACCTCGAGTGTACAACGATGGGCAGCAAAAGAGTATTCAGGCAGTCACTGTGGTCCAATCACAATCATTTGTTCTGCCCAACGAGATATTTGAAAATCATGAAAATTTGGCCGAGAAAGGCAAAAATCGTCAACCATTGTTACAGTTCATCATAGATGGACACCATTGATTGGTACATATAAGCTTTGAAAGCGTGCGAAGTCAAAAAAAAAAAACATCTTGATAAAGGGCCCATTTTGAGCTCATTTTTTGTGTAGAAATCAATCTAGTTCTAGCATTGGTATCTCCTCCAAATCTTTGATAGATGTGGTTGCTCCTTTCATAACCTAAAACACAAGAGTTCTGATACTACGTGAAGAATTTCATATCATTAAGATCCAAAATTTGTCCCTTGATCTTTGGTTAGAAAGGCAACACAATCTACAACATTGCCAATGTAGAAAAATCAACATCCACTTAATGGAAGAGATGAAAACTCAATAAGAACTTGATAAAACATCAAATATATGATAAAATGAAGTTTTTTTTTTGTACAATAATAGTACCCTACTATCTTTCCCACGTGTGGATCCAAAAATAACAAAATATGAGCATTCTACACACAAGATTGCAAGATATCATCAAGATAGTGCACCAATGGATAGATGAACCCATGAGAACTTATGTATAAGCATGAAATGAGAGAGAGAGAGAGAGAGAGAGAGAGAGAGAGAGAGAGAGAGAGAGAGAGAGAGAGAGAGAGAGAGAGAGAGAGAGAGAGAGAGAGAGAGAGAGAGAGAGAGAAGATCTCTTTCTCCACAAGTACACATCCTTTTATAGCAGGTCCATGCCTCATTAATGAATCTTTGGTTTCCCTCCATAACCAAAACTCTATCAACAATGTGAATAGATTCAATGCATCTAACGTTCAAATTTGAATGTGTCCAAACTCGACCTCCTAAATTTCCCACACTTTTAAAAATTGGTAATTCAAATGAAATTAGACTAAAATAACTTTCATAAAGTTTATCTCTAAGTCTAAAATGCATATTGGCCTAATATTGACAATTGACCAAAATATGACTAAACTTGACTAAACTAGTAGAAATTTCTCACAGCTAGCACCTAGAACAGTTCATGGCATCAAATCCTTCGTAGGGCTATGCAACTTCTACAAAAAATTCATCGAGGCTTTTAGCAAAATTGTGGCACCGTTGTTGGAGCAAACATCTAAAGATGACATGGACACTGGAATGTGAAGTAGTGTTCCAAGAACTTAAATGACTAATCACTAAAGAACCCATTCTTGCTCTATCGGACTTTAGAAAACCATTTGAGATCCATACAAACACATCAAACTTTGCTATTGGGGTCGTGTTGTTGCAAGAAGGAAAACTAATTGCATATTTTTCAAAGACATTGAATGATGTAGAGCGATGATGGCCAACTCATGAAAAAGAGATGGTTGCAGTAGTTCAAGTAGTGGAGCATTGGAGACATTATGTAGTAGGAAAGCCCTTTAAGGCAACATATCACTCAAGTACTTTGCATCCCAAGGCATGCTCATGCCAAACTGTGAAAAGTACAATACTAAGGACCATAAATGGATCTTTGAATGATCCACAAGGTGATTGTATGCTTTTTAAACAATCTATCAGAAACTAGCCATCAGAAAACAAGATATAGTTTAGCAGCTTGATAGGAAACAAGTAGAGACAATCAAAGCATTGATCAATTAGTATAATCCAACCCCACTTTCTTGCCCTAATGTGAAAACCCTAGTCTAGATCCAAGAGTCATGCTTGGTAGGTGCATGGTAGGTACAAATCTCATCATAAATCTTGGTCTAGATCCTACAAAGTAGGAATCACTACCAAATGGACACAACCACTCCTCTTGACTCGTGGTAACCTACTTTAGGTGTGTATGTAGAAGTGGCACTTTTGCCATTCAAGTAACCAACAAACAATATTGACAAAATGTACAATACTCTACATGGCTAGATTTGCCAATGTAGGCAATTTTTCACACTCCTCAAATCTAGCCTTGGAGATCACAATGCTTTTATCAATAACTCCAATTGAAGATCTAAGCTTGACAAATGAATCTTTAGGTAAAGGTTTAGTAAAAAAATCAGCCAAGCAACTTGATGATGGCACGTGTTGGAGCTTGATCTCTTTAGCTTGCACTTTTTCCCTCACGAAATGATGAGCAATTTCAATGTGTTTGCTCCTTGCATGGAATGTAGGATTAGTTGCAAGTGATTGGGATGATTGGTTGTCACAATAGATGATAGGGATCTCCTCCTCCACGACATGAAGCTCCACCAATAGCCTTTTGAGCCACAAGACCTCCTTGCATGTTGATGTCAAGGCCTTGTATTCGGATTCTGTGGAAGATAGGGAGATGGTATCTTGCTTTTTGGAAAGCCATGATACTACTCCATCACATAGAAAGGTGGCAAAGGCACTTGTTGATCTTCTATCCACTTTGTCACCTGCAAAATCCGAGTCACTATAGGCTCTTAAGCCAAGATTAGTTCCTCTATACAAAATGCCAAAATTCTTAATGGAGGAAATGTATCTAAGAACTCTTTTGGCCATCTTCCAATGTGAAACTAGAGGACTTTGCATGAATTGGCTTAACTTTCCAACACTATAACTAAGAACAGGTCTAGTTATAGTTAAATAGATCAAGGAGCCAATAAGCCTTCTATATAATGTGATGTCCTCAAAGGATGCTTCATCACAACCAATAGATGCTTTTACATGTTGCTCCATTGGTGTCTCAATGTCTTTACAATTCTTCATTCCAAATCTATCTAGGATGGATGTAGCATATTTAGATTGACAAATGAAGCTAAAATTACATCCTCTAATAACCTCTGTTCCAAGAATGAAGCTCAATAGGCCGAGATCTACCATCTTAAACTCTTTTGCTAAAGCAATTTTTACATCTCTAATTCCATCTAGATCATTACCACTCAAGATAATGTCATCTACATACAAAACAAGAATAATGATCATGCCATCATGAAAACTTATATACAATGATGGATCATAGGCACTCATTACAAAATTGATTGAAATGAGAAAAGAGTTTAGCCTAGAGTACCATGCTCTAGGTGCTTGCTTGAGCCCATAAAGGCTCTTCTTCAAAAAACACACCTTTCCTTCATGCTTTGCCTTGATGAAGCCCTCGGGTTGCCTCATGTAGATCTCTTACTCCAAATAACCATTGAGGAATGCATTTGTGAAGTCAAGTTGGAATAGCTCCCAATTGAAGGTTGTAGCAAGACTAATGATCAACCTGATAGTAACAAGCTTAGCCACAGGAGCAAAAGTCTCATCATAATCAATGCCTTTGGTTTGTAAAAAACCTTTGGCAACAAGCCTAGCTTTATGCTTGCTTATTGATCCATCTTGATTATACTTCAATCTAAATACCCACTTGCAATCAAGAGGTTTCTTCCCTTGAGGAAGATCCACAAGATCCCAAGTATGATTCTCAATAAGAGCTTCATACTCTACTTGCATAGCATCCATCCAACTTTTAGACTTACAAGCATCTTCATAGCATGTTGGCTCATCTAACATTGAAGTAAGAAAGGTGTAAGATGTGAAAGATGATGAGCCTTCCCTTTGATCACCTTGACCATCATAGGTGAGCCTCAATGGCTCGGATCTTGCCCTTGTAGATCTTCTTGGAGTTCTTGGAGTTCTTGCATCTTGAGGTGGATCCTCAAGTTCTTCTTCACTTGGAAGCTCCTCCTCCATCCTAGCATGATCCTTGGCATCAAGATGATTAGTAGCATTATCATCCAAATCACAATCATGTCCTTCATCAAAATAACATCCCTACTCACTATCACCTTGCTAGTGATGGGATTGAAGACTCTATAACCTTTGCTATTCTCACCATATCCCACAAAGATGCCTTTGATGGATGTTGCATCATCCTTCCTTCTCTTCTCCAAGGATTGGTGTACATACCAAAAATTTTGAGATCCTTGAGATTGGGCTTCTCTCCAAATAGAGCTTCAAATGGTGTGATTCCTCCAATGGCTTGGTTTGGCAATCTATTGCACAAATAGTTAGCCAAGTTATTGCTTCACCCCAAAATGGTTTGGATAGAGAAGCATCTAGCCTTAAGGCCTTAGCACACTCACAAAGAGATCTATTTCTTCTCTCACTCACTCCATTTTGTTGAGGGGTGTATGGACATGACAACTCCCTCTATATGCCATTAGAACTACAAAAGTCAATCAACTTATTGGAGATATATTCACCTCCATTATCACTCCTTAATACCTTAATCTTGGTGCTAAGTTGATTTTCTGCCAAAATCTTGAACTTTACAAAAGAATCAAACACCATTGATTTGCTAAACAAGAGGTACATCCAACAAAATCTAGAATAGTCATCAATGAAGATTACATAGTACTTGGCACACCATTAGACTCATGTGAAAAACTATGAACATCCGAATGGATGAGTTCAAGAGGAGAGTTTGATCTTGATGTAGATCTTGAGAAGGGTAGTTTGTGAGCCTTTGAGAGGCTGCATCCTTCACATCTCTTCCCACACTTTGACAAATGCTTGGGGAGTCCAACTGCAAGCTCCTTTGCAACCATAGATTCCATGGCTTTGTAGTTGGGGTGGCCCAACCTTTTATGCCACAATTCCACCTTTGATAACTCCACCTTTGCCAAGTTAACACTCCCCACTGCAACATTAGCATCAAGCTTAAACAACCACCTTGCTTAAAGCCTTTGGCTATACATTCATCATTTCTAAGGATGGAACAAACTCCATGCTTAAATTGTACATCTAGGCCATTATCCATTTACTGGCCAACACTAAGCAAATTCTTGGTTAACTTAGGAACATAAAGAACATTATCAAGATTCATCCTTTTGGATGATCCCACATACAAGGGAATTGTTCCTATTCCACTTATCTTACATTCTTGACTACTTGCAGTATAGATTGATCTATGTAAATCATTGTAAGAAAGTAAAGTGGAGAATATGTCCTTTTGATATGTCATGTGGGAACTTGCCCCACTATCAATCCACCAAGAATCATTGGTGTTGCTCTTGGATGATGGTGGTTTGTTGGAAACCATCAAGGATGACTCTTCATCCTCCTCCTCCTCCTGATGTGCAATGTTGCTTTGTTTGCTCTCTTGTGCCTTCTTCTTCTTGAGACATTCTGATGCAAAATGTCCTTTCTTTCCCCAGAAAAAACATTTGTACTTGGACTTGTCTTTGATCTTGCCCTTTGAGCTTGAAGCCTCATCCTCCTCCTTGGTCTCCTTGAAGTGCTTCTTCTTGCCATTGGTCTTCTTCTTGCTTTTGAATGAGAAATTAGCTTTCTCATCACCATCCTGCAGAGAAATAGCATTCATTCTTGCATTGGTATGCAACATCCTACACTCTTCAGCTACTAATACACTGTGTAGCTTTTCTATAGTAGGCAAAATGTCTTTGTTTGCAAAGCTTTGGACCAAATTTGTAAAGCCACTCCCTAGACCATTGAGGACAATATGAACAAGCTCACTATCTTGAATCTTCTCTCTAATGGAAGCTAACTCCCTATTGAGAGACTTGATTTTTAGCACATAATCTTGTGCACTCTCATCACTCCTCTTCATGCTTTGTAGAATCTGATTTTTGATCTTGAGAACCCTCGAAGTGTTACTAGACTCATAGATAGATTTTAAAGATTCCCAAGCCTCTTTAACACTCTTACATGATGATACTTCCCTTAAAAGATCATTGCTTACATTCATCTTAATACAGTGAAGTGCAAGCCTAGACCTCTTCTTGTATCTCACTAATTCATGTGCACCTAGAGGTTCATCTTCATCATCTATTAGAAACTCATAAAGATCCTGGAGCACCATTAGTGACTCCATCCTCACTTTCCAAATAGCATAATTGGTAGAATTTAACCTCTCACTAGCTTCTAGAAGGTAGGTTCCCACTGATCCCATCTTACTAGCAAGATTCTACACACAAGATATAGATTTGTTTGGACCTGAAACTCACAAAGGTTTCTAACTTGCAGTGTTTCACTCAAATGTTGACTTCTAATCCAACAGATGGATTTGTAATCACAGTTCTATCACTCCCTCACAAAGCTGGAATGAAGATAAGATGAGATGAAAACTACTCTCAAGAAAATCTTGCCAATCTTGGCTATTCTTGGACAAAAACTGACTCTATCTCTCTCATTCACTTTGATGTACTTTCAAGACCTGGTTTCCACTTTAAGAAGGTCTGAAATCAGCCTAGATTAATTAGTTTTCATTAAACAGATTCAAAACTAATCAATGGCAAGTGATCTTGGTAGCTTATCCTAGGATTTGCACCAAAAATTACATCAAACTGACACTAGATGATTTTTCTATGATCCAATGAATATGGGTTATTTAAATGCCGGTTCAGAGATGCCCACACGTGTGAACAGTATGGATTTTGATCCTGAAAAAGTTTGGGATCAAATACCCTCACCAAAACTTGGATACCAGCTTGCCCTTCCAATACTAGCTTTTTGCACCAAAACCTGCTAAAACTGGATTAGATTCAAACACAGATCAATGGCCTTGTACTTGGCTCTGATACCATGTGAAAATTACAGTACTAAGGACCATAAATGGATCTTTGAATGATCCACAAGGTGATTGTATGCTTGTTAAACAATCTATTAGAAACTAGTCATCAGAAAACAAGATCTAGTTTAGTAGCTTGATAGGAAACAAGTAGAGACAATCAAAGCATTGATCAATTAGTATAATCCAACTCCACTTTCTTGCCCTAATGTGAAAACCCTAGCCTAGATCCAAGAGTCATGCTTGGTAGGTGCATGGTAGGTACAAATCTCATCATAAATCATGGTCTGGATCCTACAAAGTAGGAATCACTACCAAATGGACACAACCACTCCTCTTGACTCGTGGTAACCTACTTTAGGTGTGTATATACAAGTGGCACTTTGGCCATTCAAGTAACCAACACACAATATTGACAAAGTGTACAATATTCTACATGGCTAGATTTGCCAATGTAGGCAATTTTTCACAAAAGCAAATGCGATGGCAAAACTTTCTCTCAAAATTTAACATAGACATTATACATACGGCAGGAAAGAACAATGTGGTTGCAGATGCATTACGTAGACAAGAGCACTTGATGGCAATGGTAGCAAGCCATGTGACTGGTCTACTTCAAGAAATCAAAGATAAATATAGTGTAGACCCAATGGCTAAGGATCTAATGACCAAATTCTAGCTGGGCGTCAAAAACAATTCACTTGGAGAGATCAAAGGGTTATTTATAAACAGCGCAGAGTATACATTCCAGGCGACATCGACCTAAGGAAGAAAATCTTGAGAGAACATCATGACATACTTGTCGTTGGACACCCAGGGGTGAATCACATGTATGAACTTCTCGAGAGAGGCTTCTATTGACCATATATGTGGGCGAATACTTTTGATTCAATCTACGTGATGGTTGACCGATTTTCAAAACAAAGTCACCTTGTACCAACTAAAAGTTCAATGACAGCCGAAGAAGTGGCAAGGTTATTTTTCAAATTTGTCTTCAAATACCATGGCCTGCCTAGAACGATTATTTAAAATCGAGACACCAAGTTTGTGGGAAAGTTTTGGACATGTTTATGTCACTTGGTAGGAACCGGGCTGAATTTCAACATTGTCTATCACCCTCAGACAGATGGACAAACAAAGCGTGTAAATCAACAAGTTGACCAATATCTACAAAATTATGTCATTTGGGACCTATCTGGTACTTGGATATCTTTGTGAACAAATATGAATCACTAAGATCCAAGTTTGTCCTCTTGATCTTTGGTATGAAAGTCAACACAATCTACAAATTTGCATCATAGAAAAATCAGCATCTACTTAATGAAAGCGATACAAACTCAATAAGAACTTGATCAAACATCAAACATAAGATGAAATGAAATTGATGTCTGTACAAAAACAATAAGCTACTGTGTTTAGACGTGTGGATCTGAATAAAGCATAAAATGAGCATTCTACACACAAGATTGCAAGATATCACCAATATAGTGCACCAACGGATAAATGAATCCAAGAGAACTCCTGTATAAGCATGAAATGAGATGGTAGAGAGAGTAAGCTTCTCTTCCCATCATGTATGACAGCTACATATAACAGATCCATGTCTCATTAATGATCTTGGTTTCCCTCCATATCAAAAACCCTACCAATAATGTGGACTAGATTCAATGTCTCCAACATTCAAATTTGAATCTACTAAACTCGACCTTTTCTATTTAACTCACTTTCTAAAAAGTGGTAATTCAAATAAATTTGAGCTAAAATAACTTTGAAATGATAATCTCTAAATCAAATATGAAAATTGGCCTCAATTGCCAAATGAACAAATATGACCAAATTTGACTAAACTAGTTGAAATCTTTCACACTCTCTCTTCAACTAGCTTTAGCATAGACTTTGAGAATACTCCAAGTGAAGTCCTATGCTTCATAAACAAGTCTTTTCTCAATGCTTTGGTGAAGATATCAGCTACACACTCCCTTGAAGAAACATGTTGAAGCTCCATCTCCTTTGCCATGACTTGCTCCCTCACAAAGTGATATGCCACCTCAATATGCTTGCTCCTAGCATGATTTTGTTCGCGATTGTTTTCGCTTCGTGTTTCATTCGCTTCACTTTGTTTCATTTAGTTTTGTTTCATTTCGTATCGTTATAGAGCCAAAATGATTTTTTCGCGAATTCTTCTCATCTCGTTACAAAGCCTGATTGATCCTTTCACGAATTTTTCTCAAACAAAATTATTCGTGGACAAATAGTTTCGCAAAATATTTGCGAATCGTTCGAGAGACTCCCATTAGTTTGTCACCAGAATTTTACTGGAACCTCCTCAACTTTCCATCAAATAGCTTAGATCTCTTGTGATGGTTAGATAGATAAGTGAACCAACTAGCTTTCTATAGAGAGTAATGTCCTTGAAGGATCTTTCATTACCTCTTATAGTTAGCTTTATATTTGTCTTTATAGGTGTATCACAAGACTTTGCATCTACCATATGAAATCTCTTTAGAATAGAATTAGCATACTTCTCTTGAAAAATGAAAGTATATTGAGAAGATCTAATCACTTCTATTCCTAAAATGTAATGCAAATGATCAAGATCATGCACCTCAAACTCCTACTTGAGAGCACTCTTGATATCATCAACATCTTGACACTTTGCAATGAATGTAACCGTACACAAGATCCTACAATCCGGCTATTGGTGGCCAACGATGCATAAGGATATTGAGACCTACATCCAACAATGTGATGTATGTTAGAGGCCATGTAGACCAATGAAGGCGAATCATGTATTGCCTCAAGCACCATTTGAGAAATGGGGATTAGATTATATCGGTCCTATTCACCTCACCGCTTATACTAATATATTATCGTAGTTACATATTATCTCCAGAAATGAGTTGAAGCAAAGGTAGTGTACATAGCCGATGCTAGGTCCACCATTAAGTTCCTCTACAAGAATATCACTGTGCGCTTCGAATGTCCAGTTGAGATAGTCAGTGATTGAGGGACTCACTTTGTTAACGAGACCATCAAGGTCATATTATAAGAGTTATTCATAATTCATCACTTCAGAATGCCTTACTATCCTAGAGGCAATGGCCAAGCCGAATCTTCTAATAAGATTATGTGCAGCATTTTGACAAAAATAATGGAAGCAAACATATCAAATTGGGAGCACAAGCTACTTGATGCTCTGTGGGCTTTCAGAACTGCATACAAAGGCAATATTGAACAAGTGCCATTTCAACTTGTGTATGGCCAAGATGCAATCATGATGGTGGAATTTCTCATCCCATCCCTTCGAATCACCATAGTGCAACGGTTGGATGATACAAGATTGCTCCACCTTCGTCATGAAGCGCTACACAAGTTGGGTGAAACACGCTTGTTAGCAGTCCATGCTCTTGCTATAGAAAAATACACCACACGGCTTGGCATGATCATCGTCTTCACAAGAGAGATTTTCAACAAGATGATTTGGTCCTCATGTATAAGACCAAGGTGATCAAAGGCAAACTCAAATTCACTGGTGAAGGCCCTTACCACATCACAGACATACTATCTCAAGGGGCAATGACTTTGGAGAAGCTTAATGGGACACCCTTCTACAGTCCTACAATGGTAGCCAGTTACGCAAGTACTGGTCACCACCAGCCTTTTTAAACACTTCTTGAAGATTTCAAGATAGACTCATCATCAAATTGAAGCATCAAGTTTTATGTAGGCGATACATATCCATGCTTTTCTTGACACAATCCATTGCAAGCAATAAGCATGCTAACAGCTTTCCACAACAAACAAATGCTAGGCACGTGTCATGGGACCATGGGACTATCACCTATTTAGGTGAGGGATATTGTTGGGCACTTAGTGGGTCCCACCACTAAAGTATTGTACAATTAGGCTTAATAAGTGTGAGGGCACTGGCTTCATGCATGTATAAGCCCAATCCAATGAGCATGTTAATCTGCTTAGTAGAAGTTGTAGAATTAGGAATAGATCATGTGAAGGGCACCCTTTTTATTTTAGAATAATCGGATTTAATATGAAGGGCTTGGATTAGGATCCTTGCCAATTAGAAATAACCAATCAGAGATCAGGGGTAGGGCCTTCCCTAAGAATAAAAGGGCACCCATTTTACTCATTTGCCATGTTCAATAGGAGGAGGGGATTATGTCGAATTAAAAACTGAACATTCTTGCACTCTAATCTGTCATTCTCTCACATGTTCTTGTGTTGATGTTTTGCTATGGTTTTGCGATTTCATTTACATTGTTTATTCTTGCTAATCTTAGAGAGGTGAGAGAGAGGGGAGGGAGATGCCTTCACCATCTATTCATGCTTGCCACTTGTAATTTAAAATAGGAAGGGGGGTAAAGTATGTGTGGTTAGTTAGGAGCCATAGAACTAAGCTAAACTCACAAGGGAAAGCATTATTCCCTTGGGGGCAACTATATGCATGATAGGTACTCTGAGGCCGCTACATTTACCATTTTGTCATACCTTGCTATGTGCGCCAACTTTGGCAAAAGTCACAAGATTTGGATCAAATAAAGTATTTGCTAACTATAGCCCACATCTCATTAACACGTGAATGCTCTATTTAATAAAACCTACATATCCACCAACATATGACACACTCAAGCCACAAGTCATGGATTAATTTATGAAGTGATCAAAGCTAGAGCAACCAAAGAATCCACTTTCAAAAGCACAACATATGAGAACGTACATGTAATATATGGCTGCCTACCTGGACTCCCAAGACATCAAGACACTCATTTCATGAATGAGACCTTTACTCACCTAGTTTTATAATCATAGGGGTAGCATTCAAAGATTATGATGTACTACCCAACATGCAAAATGAAAATCGATTCACCAACTTAAATCCTCAATGAAATAACTACCCAGATGGTCATAGACAACTGATTGTCAGGGATTGATTGAGATTCTGCCTTCAGACAAGCCTTATGGCAGAAATTGTTGAAAGAAGAAATGATTAGTCACACATTGGATCATTTTCTACTATTTTTTTAGATACTTTCTAACAAAGTTTCTAGCTAGGCTGAAACCTTCATGATCGCCATGGAGAAAGTCAAGCAAAAATTGCTACTTGTTATATTCATAGGCTTATGTTTTTGAAGGTAGCACTCAAATACAAGGAAAATTGAGAGCTTGGCATTATATGTGAGTATTTCCTTCTATTGCCAACATGTGGTTAGATTAGTGCAAAAGAGACTCTGTTTTAAGTAAGATCAAAGAAGATGGGAAGAATCTTGAAGAACCAAAAATATCCTTTATATGAAAGATAGTCAGTCGGAGGTTTTTACATGAAAGCATAAAATATACTTAGTTTCTCCCTAGCTCAAGTGATTCAAATAGAGGAACTAAGCCAACCAAAAGAAATTCAATAGTACAACAATAACCTTTGCTATGAAGCTCCTCCTCTCATTCTTGGTGAATGTCTTGTCTAATGTCTCTTCAAGCCTTTCTTCAACTTTATTTCCTTGATCATATTAGTCTCCTTTTGCTACTTCGACCACTTTTTGAGTGCACTTGAGAAGGTCCTCTTTCTTTTGCTATTGTGGGGTATCAACTACTCATATGTCTCTTGAGTCTCTATTCCCGCAACACATTAATTTGCTTCTATTGAAAATATTGCTTTGGAGCCATGTTGTGAAAAAATTGTATCCCTTATCATCCCAATTTCAATTGTATGCCCAAAGTGAACTTGGGCCTGCTATAAGTGAACACAATCAATCACACTCTCTGAAATTAGTTCACCAAGGCAACATGAGCAATTTGGATAAAAAAAGCATTCATTAGTACACATGCATGTAGGTTTCTCATGCTAGATGCTACAGAAAGTGTCATTTTCTAAATATACATATTCATGTATTAGAACATGGTTAGAGTGACTTTCCCTCTTTTGGTACAAAAGTAGACATGAATATATTCAAGAGACTCATCTAAACTTACGTCAACTCCTTGTATAAGCATTTTCATTATTTGTACATAAGAGCATGCACGATATGTACTTTGTTTTATTGGAAAGCACAAACACTTCAAGGAAGGTCAAATCGTTTATTGATGGCATGTGAAAAAGAAGAATCCATTACGCAATGGAATGGACCGGGGACAAGCCATTCTGCCCGATTCAACTTTCCAAAAAAAAATTAGGCGAGGCATTTTGGAAAGCTGAACCGGGCAGAATGGCCTGTGCCCGCCGGCCCATTCCATAGTACAAAAAGATCAACAAAAAAAAGAGCAAAGTGCTACTATCCTACATGCAAGAGAAGAAAGGAATCTTTGAGTTTGCAAAGCAACACAAACAAGACAAGCAAATCCCTGATTTACATGCTTGTATTTTTTTACACATGTGTGATTAGTAGGTGTATATTAAAGCACTTCCTAGAACGTGTTGTTGCTTCCAGGTGGAGCTAAGACAAAGTCAATAGAAAACTATTATAGAAAGCTTGTCTGAGAAAGTGAAATGGTGGCACATTGTGTAGCTGCTTGCCTATTCGAACACGCTGTAGCAAAGACTCCAGCTGGGTTGCTGTCTGTCCCTCTCAAGTTTCAACACAGGAGCCACCACCGCTGCTACCTAGTTACTTCTCACTGCCTAATTATTACTATTCCTTTATACTATAAGCTATGCAGATGTTCTAAGCAACAACCAGAAGTGAAATTGAAGCTGCAACCCATGCCAGTATATATACTGGCAAAATTATTGGCTGCAACTCTCATCCCAAATGTGGGGGCTCCTCTCTCACTCTGATTGATCTTGAAGTTTCTGAAATTGGCACTGTCTGGAGACTGGATCATATCAGCAACACAATCATGTTGTCACTGGAATAAAGAGATGGGTGAGAGTGATCGAGAATGAGCTGTAAATAAAGATACAATCTGTATGTTGCATTGTCAATGAATGCAAGACTAAAGTTATCCAGTGATGGTCTAATCTAACTGCTGATCCAAGCTATTATTACCACAAAATTTGTGGTTGCTAACTAGAACAACACAGACTGGTTTCTTTGGAAGAAAGTCAAAAATTGTATCAACTTTTCTGGTTTTGAGCATTTCCTGTGAGAGATTGTTTGGGAATAGATTGCAACCGAGGTGGGTTTTCGGAGTTAACAGTTTCGTTCTCAAGATCTAGCTAGCTAGGTTCTGTTCCGATCTGGGAGCTCTGAAATTTTATTTCGCATCTAATCAACAACCACATTTTGCAGAGGGTGAAAAATCATGAGATGGGTTGGAAATGCTGCCTTGGTTTCATTTATTATTGTAGAGTGTATAAGATCATTTGCTCCGACTCAAGCTATAAGATTAAGCGTGGGTAGATTTGCCACCCCGAAAGTTTCTTCGGAGCCTGCTATGGTATTCCAAGAAGCACCTGCATTTCATAATGGAATCCAGTGTCCATTTAGCAGTGAAGACAAGGGCGAAGCAGAGTCTGTTTGTGATGCTAGTGCCGTGCATATCGCCATGACTCTGGATACAGTCTATTTGCGAGGATCAATTGCTGCAATTTTATCCATTGTTCAGCACTCAGACTGTCCTCAGACTCTAATATTCCATTTCCTTGTCTCTCAGAGGGACGTTGAACTGAAAACCCTAGTGCGACATACCTTTCCTTATCTAAGGTTCAAATTTTACTACTTTGATGTGAAATTGGTAAAAGATCTGATATCTTCATCTCTGCGGCGAGACTTGGAGCAGCCTCTGAATTATGCTCGGAGCTACTTGGCAGAAATTTTAGAGACCTGCATCCAAAGGGTAATCTATCTTGATTCTGATCTAATTGTGGTGGACGATATTGCAAAGCTTTGGGGCACAAACCTAGGATCTCACACCGTTGGAGCTCCAGAATACTGCCATGTTAATTTCACAAAGTATTTCAACCCCTTATTCTGGTCCAATTCTACTCTATCTAGCATCTTTGAATCAAGAACTCCTTGTTATTTCAATACCGGAGTAATGATTATTGATCTTGCAAAATGGCGGCAGCAGGACTTTACCAGAAGAATTGAGCTGTGGATGGAAATTCAAAAGGAAGGGCGAATATATGAGCTGGGTTCATTGCCTCCTTTTTTGCTATTATTTGCTGGTTTAGTGAAGCCCATCGAGCACAGATGGAACCAGCACGGTTTGGGTGGAGATAACGCCATGGGTAGTTGTCGCAATCTGCATCCAGGGCCTGTTAGCCTGTTGCATTGGAGTGGCAAGGGTAAACCTTGGCTGAGGCTTGACTCTGGCAAACCTTGCCCCATTGACAGCCTGTGGGTTCCTTATGATTTGTTCACAAAAACCCAATTTGCAGATGAATAGGCTGGCTAATCTGCTACCTTGAAAAACTAACAGCAAAACTGCAATCCCGTGGTCAATCTATCCATGCTTGGAGCCATTAACAGCAGTTCCGCAGAAGCTGAAAGCTTCTAGATTTAAAGCTAAGGCCATGCATCATCTGCACTGATTCGTGAGCAAAAAGAAAGGAATAAGTACTTGTCCACTAACAGTATGGGAAGAAATGAGGTAGATTGAATGTGGTCAAGCTCAATTAATTGGTTGCATGCCGGCTAACTTATTCTTAGAGTCTCACTCGGTTCTTCTAGCAGCAGCTCAGCTTGATCCTGGAGAACTCACGCATTCACTAATTTGTCACTCATTTTCATGTTCTTTCTGCCCATTAAGTTCCCTGATCTTCAAGCTGATGGTGGTCAAGCTCAATTGATTGGTTGCGTGCCTGCTAACTTATTCTTCGAGTCTCACTCGGTTCTTCTAGCAGCAGCTCAGCTTGATCCTGGTGAAATCACTCATTCATTTAAAGCTTGCCTTCAATTGTCCACTCATATTATGTTCTTTCTACCCATCAGCACACAAGCTTATCCATTCTTTTACATTTGCTGAACATGCGTTCCTCCACCTGACTGGGGATCCAAACCATTTTTTACCCCACTAACAGCAATAAAAGCTCACTTCAAAATTGTGTGAAGTAAAAACCATGAATATGGAACTGGCAAGTAGATATGGTTTTCAAGAGCTAACTAGCAACTGTTTCTTGTTACATTGACCTCCTTTGGTTCAGCTTCAATCTCAGCATTGGAAGCACCATAAGACCTAGACAGCTGCTGCTCCTCTCCTTGAATCATAAAAACCTCAACTTTGGTTTGAGGCATGTTGTATATATCTTTCAACTTTTGGTTGTCAGATCTAAAAGTTTGTGATTATCTGTACAAATGAAAATTTGGTGCGAGAAAGGAAAAATATGTTCATTGTATATACAACTGATTAAATCCAATTCTTTTTTTCAATTGAACAATTTTGTACCATGCTTTTGGATTTCATCCTTGCTACAAAGCAGTTGAGTATCATCTCTGTCAGCAGACGTCCCAGCTTATCACGATGTTATCATAATTTATATCCAGTGCGGATTGGCACATTATTCATATTTGTGTCTCACGTGCTGACGAGCATTAGGGTGGATAGAAAAGGTTGTGCAGAGCTCAGCTGGGATCTGGATTTTCTATATTATTTCTCAAGTACACTCAATCTAGTGACAATTCACATTGTTTTGTTTCAATCCTTTCTTAATTCAAAGAAATATCTGCATAAATCGATCATCATGCAATTGCTTTGTCAACACACAAGAAAAGGTTAATTGCTTAAGGACATTCGACATTGTTTAGTTGACATTATTCACATGAAAATCATGCCTACCATGATCCTGAATGTTGACATATGAGGATGTCTATTCAAGTTAATAATAAAAATAACCATTATTTCAGACTATCTAGTGAACTACAATGCAATAATTGAACTTCAACTGGAAAAAGACATCCACCTCTCAAAATCACCAACCTGTACTTGCCATTTCTTTTATTAAACCTGACATATAATATTGCATCCGAAAGTTGGTGCCCCATCATCGAAGCTAATTTCTTTTCTTAAAGCTGGCATTAAAATATTGCATCCAAATGTTGGTGCCCCACAAACACAGCCCAAGTCTTACAAACAAAAAAATATCTAAATTACCTGTAGCTGAATTCATTACTAGTAACTCTGAATGCTCCAATGTGAAGCACCCTTCTGCTCAAAATCTGCAAATATGCTTTCCAAGCTGCTAGAACAGAAGCATATGCTGTAGCCAAATTTTCAGTTCCTTCAAAGAGAGAATACAATTGTCCTTTCAAATATGCCACAAAATGTACCACCTTATGACTTGGCATCTCTCCTTTTTAGCTTCACCAAGAAGCCGTATTTATTGTGATCTTATGTTCAAAATTGATAACTGGTTGCATGTTGAGTTTGAGCACAGCAAACTATTTCTTTAAACCTTCAAAAAACCAAAAAAAATCAATTATCGATTTTCGGCATTTGAATTATCTTTTCACTTTGAGGCAAAGCTTGTGGTGATCTTGTTTTTCTTGTACAAATGCCATATCTCTTTGAAGATACCTTGCCTAAACATTTCGATACTTGGTACCAACAAGTGTTGGTATTATATAGGCACCGCTAGTAACATAGCACATTCATGCTGGGAAGGAGGAGAATGGGGGTGATCTAACTTGGCATTGTTTGTATTATAGAGCCTTCCCCTCCACATGATATTACTTCGTGGAAGGCCAGACTGGGCCTTGTGTCCCACCCTAGGTCACACATACTACTACATCAGGCTCATGCACTACCAAGGAAAAGCACCCCAGTCCCGGAGCATTCCCCTTCACGTAATGTCGATTGCCATGTTTTCTTTGTACCTCCTTAAACAACATAATTTACATGTGCTTGTCAAAGATTAAAACCTTCCATTAGAATTTGTGTCTGATTGTCAACAAAAGGTTCATGTGCTATGTGGTAGTCGATCATTGGTTGTCACATGGCATAAGTTTTGTTTCTTATAGACTTCAAAAAAAAATAAGTCATAACAAAACCTTTCAATGGCATTATGCATGGGAAAGCCAAGGGCCTTGGGCCCTACACCTTGGTTGGGGCCTTGCCTTTGGCCCCCACACCCACCACCAGGACCCCCCCCCCACCCCCCCCCCCCCCCCCCCCCCTTCCGTATTGCTCCATACATATTTCCATTTGAAAGCAATTGCAAGACGACTTTTGATTTTTTTTTTGATAGCATTCTGATTACTTTTATAGCACATATTTTGACACATAAAAACCAACGAGAACAAATCAACCCAGAAACCCCTTAAGCCAACTTCACATTGCCAAATAAATTTACATACATCAAAGACTAATTCATCAAACATGTACTTTGGACCGGTCAATAGAAACATAGCACCTTGTGCTCTCGATCTAGGGCCATTCAAGATCGTGCCAAGAAAAGAAAATTTGAAATCATGTTGCCTGTTTCAAGAACTCAATGACATCCATTGAGGTTCATAAAATAGAAATGATTGCACCCAAATTTGAAAGTAAAATATTCTATAATCAAGAAAATTGAAATCACCTTGACTCAATGCAAGTCTATATAGGATTTTGATGCTTCATCAACATATTATTTTTCCATTTTTGCCTATGATCAACTTATTTGATTAATGTATTCATTACATACTGTTTATTGACATATATGTGCTTTCGTTGCAACTAGATTCACATGACATTTTGGATAAATTCAAAAATGCGTAAAATCATTTTCATAATAGGTGCTCAAGGAAATGAAAAGAGTTAACGATATATGTATGCACTCATCTCTCGTGAACATAGGAGAGAGATGATTGTCATTCATCAACTACATAAGCTTGGAGGTTATCAATATCTACTGATATTTCACTAAGAAAGGTTGTAATGTAGCTACATGTAGACATTTTTGTGTAACCCTTAAAATGACTACTACACATCCTATGCTTAGTTGTAATGCAATTTTACTACTCTCTAACAAATCGTCATGTCAATCCCAGAGTTGTTGATTACGACAGGCTAGATGTAGGCTTGATTCCCAACCAGTGTGAAGTGACATCTTAGGGGCTTGCCCCTCACATGGCATTGCCCAAACAGTGTTGCTATATGTTGTATATATCCGACCACTAGTTGCTTAACACGTTGCAAAAATAATAATAGTAATAATAATAATAATAATAATAATAAATAATCATCACCCTCAATAGGAAGTAGTTGGTTCATTGTTCTCTAACATTCATTGTTATATTACATGGATTCATTGGTGACTGTAATATTACAATCCTTACAAGGTGATACTATTATCATGAGGGAGATTCAAGAAATAGAACTATGAAAAAAAGTAAAAACACGGACTTCAAGCTATCATTATTTATTTTTTCAAAAAAATAAATAAATAAATAAAGGTAAAAATGGTTCTCATGGATTGAAAAACAACTAGAATGAAAAGGCTTCACATTTTTTGTTTTACATCAAGGTTTGTCTACATTTGATAAGATCAATCTATCTATGATCAATAGACTACAATTTGGTTGCACTTGGCATCAACCCCTTGAAATGTTGCACTTCTTCATAAATTATTTGAACTAATGTTGTAGTACATAGTTGAAACACATTAAGTTCTACAATTTTGTACAATGTCACCATATGCACATTTTAAATCAAGGTAAAATGTGTAGAATTATATTGATTAAAAGTGTCCACAAAATTAAATCAATCATACATTTGAAATTATTGTTGATTCACATAGTTCAATCTACTTAAATTAGCTTGAAATCCAAACTCTATCTTGATGTTAATCAAAAAACAAACTCCATAATTTCAATATTTTTAGAGATTGGCGTTGGGACAAGATAGGTGAGAAGGAAATTTCTATGCTCAAGCCCCTCTTGTTGCATTGCCAACAACTTGGTGCTTTGTGCTCTCATTTAGGCTCAGCCTCTTACTTCTTGTACAACGTATGTTTGTGAATGAACATGCTAGTACATTGTAATTTCTAACTCTATGCTAGTCAAAAACAGAGAAAATATGACACCATTATTAGCTCCTGAAGTGTCTGCTATCTTATCCCGAAATATGTATCATCTTATAAATGCCGAAAGAATTATTTTTATTTCTATCCTGTACTTTCTAGACTACAAGCTTTGGCTTTTGAACCAGGACAACTCGATCTATTAGATGAGCATTCAGAATTGACCAGCTTTGAGCTATTAACATTGGTTGGAAATAAAACAGTCAACACCCATTCGAGTGGGCTGGACGACCTGAAAAACACAAATATGGTGTTGTTATCTTCTTATATACTGTGGATGTTATGGCATTCCATACCGAGAAAATCTTGCAGATTTTATCAAATCTACCACAAGGTTTTGGTCAATAAACCACATCTAATTGTTTAAGAAGAGATCTGCAGATATATAACATGATTGAAATATGAATACCTGGCTTTGCGTATGTAATGTTAGACAACACTATCAGCACAGAGATCAAACACCCCAACAAACTCTTTGACATTTTGAGACAAGCAAAATCTTTAACAAAATGGAGTACTTGTGTGGTCATACCAATAAATTTCGCTTGAATTGAGCTGTATGCTAATAAAGCAGCTAGAGGAAAATAGATAAAAAATGAACTTCATAAGACTCATAATTGTCTTATAACAGCATCAACCTTCCAAATTATGAGACTCCTAACAAAACCCATAATGGGACTAGATGAGAAATTACATCACAAACTCAAGTATGCTGATTATATTTGAGCTTGAATTTCAACAAATAACTTGCCAAGCATTTTTTTACAAAAAATGTCAGCTACAAGACATGTGATCAACAGCCCCAAAATTCACAAAGCGAATTGCCTTGCTTGTATTTAAGACACGTTGAACAGGACACCACCGTATCCTCAAATCGTTCCATTACAAGAGTTTATATAATCTTTAGGAAGAGCACCTTCATTTAAAGTCACTGAGAACTTTGACAGAGAATGCAAGCATAAAAAAATTCCAATCAGTTGCCAAGATGCACAGAGAAAAAGCATCATGCCTTGCCAACCTCTTACATAATTCTGAAAACAAGCCTAGTCATAGCTCGCATTCAGAAACTTCAGAAGTTCATTGCGCTTGTTCTCTGCCATTTTATCCTCCTTAGACTTTTCAACCTTCATTTGTATCTACGATGCCAACCAAGTGTTCAAGGCATCACCAAAACAAACGAAATCAGAAAACAATAGAAGGAAACATATCAAATTCACAATGCAACTATGTTCTTGAATCATTGCTGGCTGAAATTTGCATGTTCATGCATGTCAGCATGGCTGGGGAATGTGCTATGTACTCAATCAAACGACTCAGTTTGAATGTCATGAAATGCAGTGCAGCTGCAAGTTCATTTATTATGAACATACAGGCAATTGAAGTAACTTTCTAATTTACTTAAAAGTGGAACTTTGACTTCCTGCAAAGTGGTTAGCATGTTCAAAAGCTTATGCACTCATTTCACAACAAGAAATATGCCCAAACAAGTAGACAGTTACCTTTTTGCCAGAGACAGCACTGCGCCTAACTCCATCTTCCTTTGTTCGACCTAAGAACTGAACCCAAGGAAAAGTTAATTTAGTCCAAGGATACAGTAGTAAAATCCATTCGCACCCATTCATGCCAATCAAAATAATAACACAACAGCCTGACTCATTAAAATGCTCAATTCTATAACTGACCCAACAAATAATAACACGAGTCAGATTTGAAATGCAATAGCCTATTCAAAGAAGCACTCAAAGGAGAATGCCACTCAAGCTCCTGAGCCAAACGGTGATAGCCATCCTGGTTATAACATCTATTTCCTTATCCAGAAAGTATACTCTAGACAAATACACTAATTCTAGTTAAAAATCTGAGTTATATTGACCTGCAAACTCACTTTCTGCATGCCCTTCTGCAAATAAGCAACTCAAAATGCGAACTTACTTTTGACAGTTGCACAGGACCAGCACCATTGTCTCTTGCTTTCTATATTGAGCTCCAGGTTGGATGGACAACCCCACCAGAGGTCCATCATACAAAGAACAACCAACGGCAACATAAAATGCCAGAAAATGGGGAACAGACATTATACATCACAGTTGAAAGTTGCCGACCACAGCTCCAATGTCGGGAGGGCCCAAACCACAAGAGGGCAGCAAAAGCGTGTCAAAACATTGCCAAAATGAATGTCATGCAAAGCTTGCATATGAACTATCCAGTGATTAAAAATGAACTTAAAAGATACTTGATAACGAGCAACATGTTTCACTTGGAACATTCAACTTCTCACTGGCAAAAGTCTACCTCTTTACGCCTGTGACGCTTGTGCTTGTGTTTACTCGCCCTCTCTTTGTGTTTTTCCTTATCCTGTACACCTAGTATGGAATAGGTTGAGTAGACAGTCCTGAACTTCCCATGTAACCTAAATAAAATGGAGGAAAAGGAGAAGGCAGGAGCTTACTTTCTTGTTATATTTCTCTTTTCGGATTTTATGCCTGCGCTCAGAGCCCTCAGAAACACTATCACTGGTGCTGCTCAGACTTCCGTCCCTGCACAAAATCTAGAACCAAATATCACGAAATTCTGCATACACAAATTCCCACTCTAATCTGAATATAAATGGTGAAACAAACCACAGGTGACAATTGGCCTGTTAAATTAACTCCAGGAATCTTAAATGTTTCCCATAATTACTTACAAAATAGTAGCACATCAAGCCTAAAGCCTAGTGGCACATATCCAGTGTCCTAGGATGATCAAATTTAGAGAAAATGATGGTAAAGTTTAAACCAATAAAAAGGAAGCCGCCAAAAATTTGTAAAGTTAAAGACCAAGACAACATTGGTTATCTTGACTATGGCAAACCCAAGCAGCAGATACAGGTAAGCATCTACAAAAGTGAGTATCAGCAAATTCACCATGTGTCCACTCTAGGAACTTTCGATAAGTGTACAACAACCAAAAATATGGATTGCAACATCCTTATTAGAGAAAATTGTGGTCATAAAATCGAACACTTTAATTTTGAAATTGATTTAATCATCAAAACTTAATGAGTTAGATAGAGACAGCCCCGTCTGCTTCAGTAAGGCCTTGTGTGAACTCATAGATGTAGTTAAAGCGAGTAATGGCCTATGAATGATTGGACCACATGCACATGGAGGACACAAGGGAGTAGCTTAAAATATTCAACCTACAGAACTTTCAACCGTTAGCATTTGTGACAGAACTTTTAACTGTTAGCATTTGTGAGTCCTAGGCCTTGTCGTGTCCATGTGAACATGTAGATTTGGGGCTCAAATGTGAAGCATAAAGGTTGATAAAAGTGTAGGTGATTGGCCCCTGAGCATAAATGGGTTCAAAACTCAAGGTGCTAGAAAAGCAGATCATTAGAGGAGCATGACTAGCCCATAATCATAGTGTAGAACTTGAGGTTTTTTAAAGAATTTAAGCACATACTCCAAGCTCATCTAGGACAAGTGGAGTAAGTAAATGTTACCATAGGTGTGAAGAAGGTGACACAAGGGCGAAGGCTCCGTGAGAAAAAACCTAAATACGCATAAAAGATCATGATGTTGAGGTGCTAGTTTGTGAGCTTTGACGTGAATCTATATGAAGAATGTGCCATGTGTTGTACTTTTCAAATGATCAACAGTGTGCCATGTTCTACTTGTGTGGTTCTCTCCATCATACACTATGAGTATATTCTAAACTAGTAAAATGTTAAGGATCGGTGCTATTTGTCTAAAGGTCAATTTTCCTACATGGTATTAGAGCTAGCTTGAATCCCAGCATGGTATTAGAGCTTGTCATATCGACCTATTACAACAAAAACAGGGTCAACTCTTGTCAATTGCTAAAATAGAGATTATGGTTGCCATGTGTAAGAATTGGGGATTTGAATACTCACGAATCTGCACAAAGAGCAAAACGTCTGCTACTACAAAAGAAGCAGGTTAATTGTGGAGCGTGTTTGTTCAAATACCGTTTGGAAAGATGCACACATGGTTGACGCAATGTTGCCCAAAGGAAGAAGAGGGAGTTTGATTGTTACCTAGTAGAGGTAAAATAGTTACAAATAATCGAGAAATTCCAATCATGGTAATTTGGATCATCTTACATTTTGGATCCATTATCATACTCAAAGATCAAATGTTGTCAATGCTTTGTCCATTCACCATAATTTATATACCGTAATTACATCTCCTTATTATAATCTGAACCACCACCCTAGATCTCCATTGCCCTAGCTTTGCTAATGCATATCTCCTAACATTGTGTCCCATGTTCTTCACTACATTGGTGTACAAAATTTATGTTGTCAATGTCTATAAAATCCTTCCACTTGTCTATAATAATCATGTACTATTTCTAAAATTCAGTTTCTCTAGTTGGTGGACATCAATAGTTAAAGTTTGAGCTTCAGCCACATCTATAAGCCAAGCCCCATAATTACAATGCTACGGCACCTTTAGTCTTTGAAAGATATAGAGTGTTTTGCTCCTCAAGTTTTCGCATTGCACATACCTTATCGCCATTGGTGAGACATTTTCATTCTCGGTTTACCTCATACATGTAACCATACACCATGTTTTCCTGATGTGGATCGATAACCCAAGTGTGACCATTTTGTGTTCCCTACATGTATTATCTCTATCCATGAGCTCGTCTATTTCTTAGTTGCACTATGTTTCTAGAAACGCGTTCAGAAACACGTTTCTCGATTTTGGTAGCATTTCTCAAAAACGTGTTTTTTTTTTTTGTTATGGCCAATATGGGTATCACATTAAAGCCTAAATTAAGGCCATTATTTTATGTATGTTGCCGAGCATTTCTAATACAATTCAGTCTAGTTTAGGTGCATTAATCCATGTTGGGTTCTGTCAGGTATAAAAATTCAAAACTAACCTCTAGCCTGTTCGTTACAATCACATATGGTTCCAGTGGGACACTGACAAAACTGTAGAGCAATTGTACCTCGCTTTTTGCTTCGGGGGGCGCTGCCCCCCGATCCCCCCACCGGGGGGGCAGCAATAGTAGCAGGGGGGGCACCCCCCTAAGATAATAGTGGGGGTCCAAATGCGCGCCGATAAGGGCCCAATATTTATGCCTCCAACTATATGCACATTGCACTCACATCTCCAGTGAAATGATTGCAAAAGTGATCATCATCCATAGAGTTGATAGCCCAAACTGTAGCATTAACAATTACTGAGAACCAAGCAAATAACAACCAAATAGCTACTGAAAATAAGATCTGTTTGTGCATACACCCCTCTACACCTAGAGAGAAAACTTAGTACATATTGCAAGGAAAATGCACGGAATAAGTTTTCTCTCAATATCTTTTCACCCCTCTGCATTAAGTGTATGCTAAAACTTTGTCTAGAATAGAAGAACACATTTTCCATACTCATTTTGGATTCCATAATCCATCATTCATCACACAAAACAAAAAAATTTATGAAACATAAACTAGGTTAATGTTACCAAGGTTCACACCCTAGACCTCGAAAGTTTATTCTCTCACAATTTCAAACATATTGAGTACTACAACTCTCCATAGGTACAATGCATTTTTGAAGACTCCTCATTCCATAATGCTCTCTTCTTTGTTGGAGCGTTCCTACAAAACATGGCAAAAAATACATTGATCTTTTTTATTCTTTTCTTAAAAAATTGTGATGGAAAATGGTTCATGGTGTACACAATGGTTTGAAGTTGGTACATGAAAACTCCCGAGGTGTGTGATTGCAAGCATTAAAATAATAATGATTTACATACAAGATCAATATATATAGAGCGAGTAGCATAGGCAAAGGCACGTTAATTGCACGCAAAGGCCAATGTAGGCCCAAAGGCAATAGGAGTGGTAAAGTGAGAGGCAAAGGACAACCATGTCACATTTCCTATGCCTCCCCCTCAACCTCTCTCATTGCCTGCTATCCTACCTTAGTACCTTGGCGCTCGTCTCTCTATGCAAGGCCTGTATGTGAATCAAGCTCAACCAACCTCCACCTATGTTGCCTACAACCTTGACCTCATATACAAATTCATGCACTCTATAAGGTAGGCATTGCATAACCAACTTTGGAACCCATAAATAGATAATACATGATTCAGATCTATCATATAGCAATTAAATTCTAAACCCTAGTCTTCGGTATTTATACGAATGTAAACCCTAACTTCATCTAGATATGACACATCTTACTAACAATTAGAGACCAGCTACATCCATATAAGATACATTGATCCAATTTGAATTGAACAATCATGTTACACATAACACATCTCACGATTGGATTGGGCAGGGTGATGGATGGAGCGCTTACATACGAACATTGCAATTGCAAATGTTTTCGAACTAGAGAAAATTAGCGAAGCTCTTGGAATTGGACAAAAAGTCACATTGAGGAAAAAAGTTCCACGTGATATGAGTTGATTGAATAAAGGTATGAATACACAAGACAAACAACAAATAACCCTACCGCAATTTAAACATAAGTATTAGATAGATGGTACTGACATGTAGAGACTAGATAGATGTATATAGATACATTAGATGCAAAATATCAAGTTATATTGCTCATATCTAAATCAATAAGGTGTAGACCGAGTGTGCAAAGATGGCTAGAGAGATTGCATGCAAACATCGCAATTCCATATGCCTTTGAGCTAGTCGAGCTCTTGGAGTTGGAAAAAAGCTACAATGAGCTGAGGAGAGCCATGCAGATACATGGGGAAGTGAAATGAGCAAGTTAAATAAAGATATGGGTACAAGACAAAATGGAGAGAGCTTACAAGTCTAAGAGGTCTTCATCATGTTACTTGATAGAATGTAAGGTTCTTTTGAGATTTTGGTGCAAACATATGAAGTGTTTTTAAGTTGATGCTAATTTATTTAACTAAAAAAGTTTCTACATCAAAGTCAATTGTTCCAAAACGCTGGGGTTCTTGAAATACATTCTGAAGTAGCTAAGCGACTCTCTAAACTTCAAATAATTTCTCTATGGTCCTTTTTGTTTTGCTCATGCCCTCCTTTTAGTACCGACGGAAATCATTTAGCACAATTTTCATCTATTTTCTTTTTCTTATTTTAGATTCAAGTTTTGGTGGGGAGCTAATCCAATCTGTTGCTCTTCAAATCCATATCATAGAACTATAAACAGACGGACGACTTTAACGTTCAATTATTAGTCTTCAAGCAATACAAATAGTGCCCAAAATTTCCTTTTCTAGGCTGAGTTAGGAGTATGGTGAAACTCTCTATGTACTACATGATATTTTCCAGGTGAAAGAAGATCGTCAGGATTTGTAACAAGTTAAAACCATTTTTGATACAGATCAGGCTGACAGGACACTTACGCTGCTAAATATTTTGGCTTTTAATTCATGAAAAAGCAGCCTTATACATTGGCATAAATGAACAGATCCAGTGATGAATAGATCGATGATCCACAGAAATCTGTGATGGTGGCGCTCTAAAACCTTAGGATATGATTTCGTTTTTTACACAAAAATATTATTTCACTTTTCGGTTCTCTATTTGAAACCAAGCAGCGAAAGTTTGCACATACCGATGCTTGCGCTTCCTAAACTTGAAGCCTTCATCGTTTTTGTCCCGTTTGAGAGTAAGAGTATTCACAATCGCGCCGCTGTTACTTTCGCTGTCTGATGAGCTGCTGCTGCTGTGGCTTTCGCTGCTGCTGCTGCTGCTGCTGGAAAGCTCCTCGTGTAGCTTCCTGTCAAGGCGGCTGTTGTCTCTGTGGCTGTGCTTGGAATGATGCGGGCGACGAACACGACGATGACGCTGAGGTGAGATGGAATCGCAAGGCGACGACGAAGCAGCCATCTCTGTACGTTGTCACTAGGACATGAATACTAATATCAAATATATATGTGCGTG
>MU832874.1:0-65061 GCA_029204225.1 Diphasiastrum complanatum | reverse complement strand
TCTCTTAAAGGGTTCTGCTAGGTCGAAGTGGTTTGACTATGTCCATTCTCATCCGCCTATCTCTAAGTGGCATGACTTTCTACTAGTACTTCACCTTCTTATATATTTCGATGATAATTCTGTAATTGTTCCTCCTGTCACTCTTACGAGTCGTATTATAGGTCTTGAGAGTTCTACTCCTAATTCCTCTCGTGAGCATTCTTCCATATGCGAGGTTCCATTTTCTTGTGCTGGACAACTAGAGATAGAGTCACACATTTCTAGCGATTCACATGAGGCTGATTCACACATTGCTAGCGATACACACGAGGATGATTCTATATCACACAGTGTGAGCAAGTTCCCTAATTTACTTGAGATAGATATTGATCTACCTGAGCTCATCATTGTATCCCATAGTGAGTCAGAGTCACATATACAGGTTCCTACTGATGACTGATTCACTATACAAGTTGCGGCTGATATGGTCCTAGATACTGATATAGCATGCTATGATACGATTGATGATGTCGTTGCATGCTTTGATGGTGCTACCGATGTTGTTGCATGCTATGATATTGTTCCATGCTTTGATACCGATATAGTTTGCCTTGCTACTGTTGTCGATGTTGCATGCTTTGATATTGTTGTTGAGTACTTTGATGCTACTCATGTTCCTGAGCGCCGTGCTATAGATGTTGTCGCCTATGCTCCTTATTTCGATATTATCATGGGTCTACGGTTGCTCTTTCAGATGCTTTGGCTACTCCAGTAGATCTCCATGTGGCATATGGTTATACATTTCATGATGGTCCTATTGTATACTCACTAGTTTATTTTGCTGATAGCCGTCTAGATGAATATGCAGTTCTTCTAGATGTATATTTAGGCCAGAACTTATCAATTGATGCTTCTATTATTATGCCTACGTATGTTTTCCCATTTGTGGATCATATTATTCTAGATGCGGAGAGAGAGAGAGGACAGAGAGCTGGGGCTCGCAAGTTGCCACATGGCAAGCCACGTAGGCCTATCATAGGCTTGCGTGGCAGGTCATATAGGCATGACATAGGCTTGACATCTGCCATGCAGGCATGTTATAGTCTGCCACATAGGCTTCTGTGGCAAGCCAACTAAGCTATGCCATGTAGGTCTGCCATGCAGGCTTGAGTGGAACTACACAGAGAGAAGAGAGAGAGAGAGAGAGAGAGAGAGAGAGAGAGAAGAGCCCACTAGGCCTGCATTTTGAAGCCTTCACAGCTCTTAATAGCCAATTTTTTCTTCAAAGAAATGCATCTTTATTTCAGCATTTCCCGTGGAAAGTCTAATAATTTAAAAAATCCTTATAGCACCCTTCAAATTTAGTGAAATCTTTGATACTGAAAGTCCCTTTTGTTAACAGCTTTCACTATGAAAGTATGTACCTGCCCCTCAAAACACTATGTGTGTGGGTAAAGGGTAATTTGAATTTGGAGTGAGCCTCTTAGATTCATGCATGGGGAGGAGGGCCATGCATCTTTTTCCTCATAAATGCATCCTCCTCTCCATCTTTTTTAGTTAACAAAAGTGTATGTATGGGTGAGGGGAGGAGGATGCATGGGGCCCCTCACCCATGCATAAAAGTGTAACCTAGTTCAAATATATCATAGGTCCCGCGGTACTGGGTACCGCGGTACCACAATATAATAATATAATTAATAATTAATATATATATTTTTTATGTTTTTTTTGCCCTAAATCTACCCGCCCCCCTCACATCTTCTCTCTGAAATGTTTTTGCGCCCTCGCTGCCCTGCCTTTGCTGTTGTTTCTGTCTGATTGCCTTTGCTGCCTTGCATCGCCTTTCGCCCACACAATGCCCTGCCTTGCATCTGATTTGCTTCGCCCTGCTTTTGCTGCCTTCGCCCATTTTCAGTGTCTCTCCAACATTCAACCCGACTGTTTTTTTTTTTCAGCTTTCCATTCTTCCATTTGTAGCTTCATCTGCATTTTTTCCATACTTTTGGTGCAATCTGACCTTTCCGATCTTTGGGATGAGGTGGACGTTGTTAGACGAGTTGCCGACAAGACCAACAAGACCAGTCAGAAGGTCGTGCGTTGCTGATATTGCCTAGTCGAATTCGCTGCGTCCCTCACTCGTCTTAAAGGCCACTTGCTCGGTGCACGACCAAAAATGGTGCCACCATAAATGCTGCCCCTTGTGGCAGCATGTCCGTCCCCGTCAGGCAGCGACTACTGGACACCTTGGGCCACGTCTTGCAGGGGGGGAGAACACCATTTCGGAGGGCGTTCTCCCATTTTGCACCGCTCCTTATGTGGCTGACCCAGAGTTGTTGCCTACTTGGCTGGCACGCACTAGGAGAGGGAGTGCATCCTCGTCCCGTCCCATTGCCCCTCATCCCCCTCAGACAGTTCCGCCACACGCACCCCCATCTGCACCCATTCCGGTGGATCCCGTCCCCTCACGTCCACCAGTTGCCACTGCGGCTCCACCACCACGTCCTGTTGCTCGCACGCCCCCAGTTTACGATTATCTCATGGACTCTCCGCCACCCGAGCAGGCCCAGAATGCTAGTGACGAGGCCTTCGAGGATGTTGAGAAGATCCCTTCCTCCCTCCCTTCCCATCCGGATGACGTCCTTAGCCAGCAGTTTTCGTATCCTATGCCAGATGTTGCCCCTCCAGTGTACCCCACTTATGTTGTTGCTCCCATCCCTGCCAGTGCATCCCACTCTCCCCAGTCCATGTCTACAGCTGATGCATCCACTAGTGCCGAGTCTGTCGCATCATCATCCATTCTCGTCATGGTTGGTGCACCATGCTGGAGGTCCACTACCCGTCGCCCACCAGGGAGAGCCCTTGTGCAGTAGACCATTTGCAGCGCGCATCAGCCGCACATGGGCAGAGAGGCCACACAGGCCGTGGCCAGTTTGATTTATGAGCTGAACCTTCCATTTGCCATCACCGACTCTGAGCCCTTCAGAAGGGCATTCCGCCTTGCACAGTCTGTCAGCCCGGGCTGGAGAGTCTCTAGTTCAGAGGTTGTTCGCACACACATGCTGAGAGATAGGGTCGAGTCCTTGTCTAGAGATATGGAGCCTTTGCATTGGCACTCGGCCACATACGGGTGCAGCATCATGTCCGATGGCTGGACTGATGTCAGGAGGAGACCAATCCTCAACATCTTGGTCTCTAGCTGCATGGGCACACAGTTTTTGAGGGCCATGGATTGCAGTAGGGCGGAGAGTCATATCTGCAGAGTTCATGTTTGATGTCATCAGGTCTTCCATCCTATCCATAGGCCCTCCCCCCAGCATGTCGTCACGGTGGTGACAGACAATGCCACCAACTGCATTCAGATGGGTGTCCTGCTAGAGGCCGAGTTCCCTCACATCGTTCATACCCCCTGTGCAGTGCACGACATAGACCTTTTGATGGGGGACATAGGTGGACTTCCTTGGGTTAGAGCCATCGTCCGTGAGGCCCTCTTCCTGGTGACTTTGTCACGAGGTAGAGGCGTGTTTTTGCCATATTCCAGGTGTTCAGCCATTTGGACCTCCGTAAGCCAGCCCCCACACGCTTTGCATTCGACTTGGTGGTCATCGACCGTCTGATCAGATGCAGGGCATAGCTTCGACAGATGGTTGCCAGTGATCTTTGGCAGTGCCAGTACGTTTCAGCGCACAGAGGATGGGGAGCACTTTCTTCCACGGTGAGGGGAGACCAGTTATGGAGGGATGCGCAGACATTGTCAGGACTCCTTCGACCACTCTACATTGTGCTCCGCATGGCTAACAGCGAGGGGTCCACACTTGGACTGGTGTATGAGCTCATGGACCGGATTGGACAGTTTCTGCAACTGCCCATCTTGCAGTCAGACAAGTAAGCAGTATAGCAATGTAATTGCGCTTTAACTTTTTTCAGTGATTGTTAGTTTGTTTCTTCTGTTGAAGTTATGTTTTTCCGTATTTCGCATCGATTTCGTGCTTGAACCCTAAACCACATGCCTATCTCACATGCAGGATGACCGAGCTAAATTTCATCATTTGGGAGACACGGTGGAACTACTTTCACAGGAGTATCCACAGCGTTGCACACATCCTGCATCCTCTCTTCCTCTGACACAAATTTCAGATAGAGAGCTCGAGGCGGATTGGCTTGAGTACATCTACAAGGTGGGTCCACACATTGGTTTGGATCCTATCAGACTCATGGAGGAGCTAGCTGCATTTCGTTTCGGCATGGGCACGTTCGGTCACCCGACTGCTCAGGATCCAGAGAGGAGGCAACTCCCCATTACCTAGTGGACCATGTTTGGTAGCACCTATCCCTCCATACAGCATCTTGCACTGCGGGTCCTTTCACAGGTATGCAGTTTTATCTCATCCTCTTTAGTGCGTTTGCTTGACATTCCACCTGTGCAGATGTGCTAAACAATTTCATTGCACGTACCACAAGATTGCGCTATCTCCATGTGTGAGCGTAATTGAAGCACATGGGCCCTCATTCACACGAGGAGAAGAAACAGGCTGTCAATGAGTCAACTAGAGCAGTTGGTGTTCTATAGCACCAACGCACATCTCGCCAGAAGACTGTCGACCATTACGAGCGCATTGCAGGTGATAGGCTATTCTCCCATAGCATGTTGGTTGACGGCTCACTAATATGTTGGTATCATTTCTTGATCAAGTTGTTTTTCTGACATGCTAAATTTTAACCTTGCAGACGAAGATATCTGATTTGGAGCGCCAGGTTGACTTGCCTACGGACAGTACCCATCCCATGCCTGCAGATGACTTGGGCACACAGTTGATGGCAGAGAGAGAGAGAGAGAGAGAGAGAGAGAGAGAGAGAGAGAGAGAGAGAGAGAGAGAGAGAGCTTCGGCTTGAGCACAGAGAGCCTCCACTGTATGAGGCAGATGAGCCAGTGTCTGAGGATGAGCAGGATGAGGATGAGCCCATTCGGGTTGTGTTCGCCATATCAGAGTGGGATGATGCAAATGATACAGGTGTTGGTGGGCACACGTCACGGGCAGGGGCCACAAGTGCATCACGTGGCAGAGGTGGGGCACATGGCACAGGTTATACCGGGAGACATGCAGGGCACATAGGGGAGGCCAATCGCATACCTACCTATGTCGATATGATGGAGGAGGCTCTTGATAGAGGGCAGAGTGATTTACATGCCGGTCCCGCAGCTACTTGGATGCATGCAGCACAGAGTCATGGACATTACTTTGACAACACACCGGGGCTGATGCGGAGGCAGATTGGGATGATGCTAGTGACGAGTCCTCCTCCTCGGATACACAGCCCATGCCAGTTCCAGACAGGCACAGATATCGGCTGCGAGAGTAGCTCGGGTCCCTGAGTTGTCTTTGGAGCATTCGTCTGAGTCAGAGCCAAAGCATTGATTGTGGCTCTGTTATTTTATTTTAGCAGTCTGTTTTTAGCAGACAGTCGACCATTGTATTCAGACTAGTTTTCACATTATATCGAGTGTTGGACCTACTTTATTTGCTGCACATTGGACGTAGTTTATTTGTTGCACATTGTGATGCTGTATTTTCAATTTTATCTCAAAGTCTATGTGCGTGTGTGAATCGTATTTTCAATTAATTTCAACTGAAGAAATTGATAGCTTCACAAAAATGCACCTACAAGCTGATCATTGATGCCACAGCAAATTGATAGCACATGCACTCCAAACGATCATCAAAAGAGCAATTACTCCTTTTGTCACCCCTAATAGCATTCCATAAACACATACATTGCATTGCATTTAAAAAAAATATAGAGATTGCATTTCACAGCACTAGGCGCGCGTTGTACAAACAAACACACTGTATATCAATTCAGCCAATGTATCACAAAACAACAGCCACAGGCAGAAAGTTAAGCCAAGCAAGACGCTAATCAAGTGGACGAACTGAAGGAGAGGACATAAGTCGTCACAACAGGTACGCCAATGAAAAGATGTAACAAACAGTGTAGGTAGTACCTCGCAACTGCAAACGAGAGCGTGTTGAAACGGTACTAAAATGAAGAGATATCAGACAGTCACCAAATAGAGATAAAAAATGTTTTTGGGCCGCTTTGTAGCTGGAAATTATGCGAAATGAACTGCATATAGGCTGTAGAAAGCTGCTGGAAATGTGCACGGACAGCCACCGATCAAATCTGTCAAGGACTCCGCGTTGGAGCTGGAAATTTTGCCAAGTATTGGGGCCAAATGGGGCGCTGGACAGCCACCAAGTAATGCTGCAAGAGATGCTGGAAAAAAATGCATCAAAAAGGCTGGAAAACAACAAATATGAAGGCTGTAAAAATGCGTGGACATCAAATGTAAATGCTGGAAATACAACAAGTATGAAGGTGGTGATGAGCCTGCAATCAAATGTGGATTTGGGGTAACAAACGGAGGCGGAACGAAGTAAAAATTGGAGGGGGATGGGCGCTGGACAACTTGCAAACAAGGTGTGAAAAATGGCTGCAAACGGAGACAAAAATGGACGAAAGTCACAAGTATGAAGGGGGTGGACAGCCTGCAAACAAAAATGAAGAGAGGGCTGAAAATGGAAGGAAGAATGGACGAAAGAGATGAGGGAATTGGGCATTAGAGAGCCTGCAAACAAGCTAGAAATGGGTGATGGAGGGTTGGAACTTGGGTGTCGGAAATAATGTGCCCAATCTATCTATCTATCTATCTATCTATCTATCTATATATATATATATATATATATATATATATATTTATTTATTTATTTATTTATTTTTCGGCCGTCAAATTTAGCGGAAGTACTTCCGCTAACTATCTGCGAAAGCTCGGCCAAGGAAAATGCTATGAATGTTGCTGAAGCAAAGAGATGAAAGCCCTTAGCAAAGAGAGAAAAATCAGCAAGGAAAATAGGCGCCCAATCAAAAAATCAGATCTGAAATTTAGCAATCAGGAAAGTGCTCTGATACCAAGTTACGGATGAAGCCACAATTGATCTAGAGCTAAGCTATGAAAGCAGCACATAAGCAAGACTTAGCCCTAGAAAGCAGGAAAGAGAGAGATTAAGGAGGCTAAAGAGAGATCAAATGATCATCAGCTGAATAACAAATGACATAGTTTCCCTACTTATAGCCAAGAGGAAGCCTTAAAAGGAAGCTTCCGGTGGCTAGGGCCCAACTGGGAGGGATAATAGTGCGTCCTCCAAGAAGGCCCCCACTCTCTAGTAATATGTCCAAATGGCCTAATAATGAATAATAAGGCCAAAGGCCAACCATATAGTCTAAGTGTCACTAATGAATAAAAAGTGCCCAAGGTCTGCTTATGCATAAAGTAAAGTAAATGTAAATGGAGGCGGCGAATGTAACGAGCCAAGTCCATAAATGCTACAACAAAGAAACCTCTACCTGTGATCATTGTCACAAATCGGAACACACAGCCGACAGATGCTGGTTCAACCCGACAATACCTTGCATGCACTGCAAGAAGAAAGGACATTCAATATGAATGCAGGTACAACCCAAAAGGAAAGCAAAAAGTAGAAAAAGCCAATGTTGCAGAATCGTCGAAGGAAACTGAGAAGAGCGACGAAGCCTTCACGATATTCAATGAGGCTTTCTTGATCAACTACAAAGAACTCGACAATACAAGAGCAGTGATACTAGGCGACGGGAGCCGACACGATGTCGAAGGCATCGGGACTCTACAGCTACGTACACTGTCGGGACATGCAGAGCTTCGAGGAGCACCGTATGTACCTACACTAAGAAGAGACCTGCTCTCTGTATCGAAGATGACAGATCTCGAAATACGAGTCCTTACGCATAGAATGGCTTTACATGTTTTCTACGCATAAATAGCTCAAAGTGGCTAATCTTTTGAAGTTTGCTCTGCATGTAATTATAAACCACATATTAAAATTTTGAAATAAAGAGTATGGTCTTTTAAAATGTACATACATTCTCACACATACACATACATGTACACATGCACACACATTCTCACACATACGCATACATGTACACATTGCACATGCACATGCACACACACATAAATGTACACATGCAAACACGTGCGCACACTCTGACTCATACATGAATACTCTCACTCATACATACACACATACACAAATATAGATTCACACATCCATACGTACATACACACACATATGTACAGACACACACCTATGCACATGTTCTCACACACTCTCTCACATCCATACACGTATACACTATCTACATCTATTCATACATGCATATGTGCACACAGACCTACACTCCATGACATACATAGACACACACATACGTACATACATATACACACATGCCCACACGCATGCACAGATATACGCACTCTCACGAATACACATACATAGATAAACACATGCACTCACGTACATACACACACATACATTGGTCACGCGTCAACGACCATCGGCTTTTCTCCTAAACCATCAATTGCCATCCAAATCATCTGTCGTCACCCAGATCACCGGTCGTCCGTCAACGACGGGCATACCCACTAGTGTGTGTATATATATAAAGTCTGCATTATCAAAACCTCCCTATATCTTTGCTATGAGGAGAGGTGACCTCTATAAAACTAGTGAAATGTAGAATGTTGATAGAGCAGAAAATAATCAAAGTTGGAGGTATGGAGTTTCAACAAGCAAGATATAATAATTGTGATGTGTTTTCTCTAACTTGTCGTAGTGAAATCTTTTTTTTCTCTAGTTAGCACGTTCCTGTACGTAATGTTTAAAGAAAAGTGCAATAAATTAATTACTGTGGTGATGATGGATGCATTCCAAGTCCTATTCTCGGGCATTGACAAAGTGAGTGCAGATTTCATAGCATTAGCAATGCAATCCTAGCATAGATTTTGATAACTTATGGAAGAATGTCAAAAAATCAAGGAATGATTTCATATATTTTTGTTTGTCAATTTCACAACATCTCTACTTGGTTTTATTTTAAAGTGTTATGTACATGGCAGGTTCCAGGAGTTGGAGAAACTGTTGACTTCTACCATATTTGCAGGGGCTATTTTAGTAACTTTGTTGGAATAAACCCTTACAAGATCATTCCTATAGGTTCAACTTCTTGGGTGGATTGGTCAACTCGACACAACCGAGATCATTTTTAAAATATAGCAACTAGAGGTTTAAGTTATCTATGTATAATTTGCAGGTTTATTAGACTCTGGATACACAGGTTAAAAAAGTTTAAAAATCTCTTACATCGTTTTGCAAAAATTATCAATAATAAGCTTGCTTTGTTGTTGTTGAATGGCATGCATGAAAAACTCTGTAGTGTACTTTTTTTCATAAAAAACAATTGCCTATTATAGGCAAAATTTGAGGTCCAAGGGAGATTTCTTTGGAAACATGTGACAGGTCATCTAGATATTGAAAGTTTTTTCAGTGTTGTACCAAAACGAAGAGCTTATGATATTAATGCTTGTGTCAGATTTATAAAGAACAGTAGTGAAGAAGCAAGCAAGAGGAAGGAAAACTTTTCATGTTAAGTGAGTGGCATCCTCTGTAAAGGTATTCTGATCGGGTTACTTGTAGACTTGCAAGTGATCAGGATCCATGCACTAAATACATTAGTATGGTTACTAATTCATCATATGTTGTTTACTGATTGGGTACCTTACAACTTTTGGGTTTTTCACAAGAACAATACTAGGATTTTTAATTTTACGGCACAGCTTGTTTGGATACTTTGCTTATAGCCATTTTGTTCTATAAAGTCAATTAAGTGCAAATACTTTCAAAGCATAAAGACCAATGCACAACGACCCAAGTTTCCGCACATCTTAACAATATAAGTTACTTACAAAGAGAGATATTAGAATTCGATTAATGCCAATGTGATATTTCCATCCAGATTTTATGTGCAGTACTAACTTTCTAATGATGAAACGAATGAATTGTTGCACAATTTTACGAGAACTTAGAAAGTTTAAATTTTGAAATTGATTGTATCATTGAATCCATTGTTTTGCTCTCAAAGACAAGTAGCTGGCCATCTTAGAACAAAATAGCCTCAATTGTCTCAATTATATGGTTTGTTTAGCAATTTCCAAAAGTGGAGTTGAGACATGTTTTCATATATCCATGTTATTGATATAGAATATTAAACCATTGACTTTGAGCTTATGACCAAGGTTGTAGTTCGCGTTCCGGGATTTCCCATTAGGGTTTCCCGGAACGCAATTTTTTTTTTTTTGTATAGTTGCCAATATGGGTGAAAGGATATCAAAAAAGCAATTGTTATGCAGATCTGTTGCTTGGTTTCAGATGGCTGCAGGCTACATTGATTAGAAATCTGGACATTAGTAGATGGTTTAAGAAAACTGGTTGCATTTTCATATGGTTTCAAAAATTTGGACATCAGTAGATGGTTTCAGGCATAGATGCACCACGATTCAAAATCGCGTTTCGGGATTTTCCTAGAATCGTGCAGAATCGTTTTATTTTTTTTGAAATTTTTTTAGGCAATATGGGTATCAGATGAAAGCTCTGATTGAGAGCATTATGACTGTGTAGTTTGTCGACTGTTTCGGGTGCAAAACACCAAAAAGTGTGTTTTCACTCAGGGAGTTGGAAGGTCAAATCATGAAGAGGCCTTACCCCGAACCCCGTCGTTGGGGGGTGTTGCCTCCCAAACCCCCCACCGGGGGGCTACCGCCCCTCGGCCCCCTGTTTCAGCTATTCCAAAAGAAGTATACAATTTTCGCCAGTCTAAGGAAGGCTCCTTCTAACTCTTTCTATCAATTTCTAACAGAAAACGGAATCAGTAGATTTGCAATTGGCATCAGAATACCATTCAAAACTGATTTATGATATCTATTGGAAAAGCATGTCCACCATTCAATTATGGTTTAGTTAGTATTAAACTCAAAAAAAAAAAAAATTTGGCCGTTACTCCTTTTTTCACAAAAAAAAAAAAAAAAATTGCGATCCGGGTTGCAGATCGCTGATGTTCCGGATCGCACGATCCGGAACGTTTTTTGCAGCGGATCGCGATCCGCTGTAACACAGCTTATAACACAAACCTTTTGATAAGCATTTTCAATATCTATAATTTCAAGATTTAGAGGTACAACGAATTGAAACCAGGAATTGTGTTTTATCCATCACAGCCTCCATTCACATTCTCTCTCCCTCTCTCTTTTACACATTTATGAATCCCAATTCTAGCTGATCTGCCTAGATTCTATAATCCAGATTCCATTCTACTCCAGAATCTGAATATGGGATCGCGAATTGTGGCATACAGGCTATGGGGAATAGTCTGAATCTGTGAATCACAAAGCATGGCTGCTGGTTCCGTAATTCGAATCTCTCAAAGGCTTTCTCAGAAGCAGTACTTTCCAGAAGTTAGAATGCTACAGAATCCAGATTTCTCTCACAAGCTCCACATCACAGTCTATGTATACTCTCAACTGGCAGTTTGCTCACAATCTCACATCAATAAGTTCATGCAGACTGTCAACTAGGAGCTCTCTCACAGTCTATGGATCTCTTCTAAATTTGTGACCTGCTTTTTCAATATAACATCTGAATTGGGCTGCTCTAGTATCGTTGGCCTGCACAGAAGATAGAATCCCACAAATCTCACATACCCACATACACAAATCCAAAATCCAAAATCTAGACCTCTCTCTCCTGTGAATTGTAGTCTCCAGAATTTTGGTTTTGGACATGAAACTATTTGCTGGACTGGTTTGTCTGATTTGCTGAAGCCATGTTCATTGCTGTCATTCTTGTGAGTGGATAGATCATGGTAGATATGTTATTACAGGCTATATGCATAATAGTTGATGTAATAATTTTTTGGAGCCTATATGAAGTGCTAGCCTAAAAGATTCCAGAAAGATATTTCCAAAAAAAAAAAATCCCATTTTTCTTTGGAGTCTATAGGCAAGAAGCAAGCATGATGGCGTGCTAGCCTATAGGGCTCCTAAAAAAAAATTCCAACGTGTTTTTGTCTCTCATTTTTTAAGAGTATCCTAGGCAACCATGTTAGTCCATAAGACTTCTAAAATAGTTGTTCATGATCTAAGTACCTTTTTGTGCATAGTAGAAATTCCACTAGCCATCAAATTCTAAATAGTCCCATCAAAAGACACTTTAATACCCTCAAAAGAAAGATTCATTTTTACTATGAATAAATGTTTTGAAGCCCTTATAGGCTAGTACACTGAGCCTAGTAAGCTCCAAAAATAAATTCTCTCAAATTCCTTTTTGGTTTGTTGAAATATATTCTCAAATGCATAGTTAGAATTATCCAACCCATCAAACCTGTAATTGACTCACAAAAAACAATATATAATTCTCTCAAAGTAAAGGTTTCTTATGGTTGTGAAACATCTTGTAGGAATTTTCTCTCAAAGAAATCTTTTCTCAAAGTGGTATTTTAGGAGAGTACCCACAAAAATTTCATAACCCAAAAAGGAAATACCTTTCATGACAGTGAATTTTTTTTTATAGTGGATTGCAAAAAAATCTAATTTGAGAAATTATCCTTTTTTGGGCACACCCATCAAAATTTAATGGGCCCACGTCAAAACAAATAGAAACATTTATTACCTTTCAAACAATAAAGTAACTTGCCACATTGAAAAATGTTCTTGGAAAATTAGTTTCTTCTTGTGGTTAGATGAAATGTGCAGTCAATAGTGTTGTTGTGCGACCTTTTTGTTGAACCCTGGGCCAACTGAAACTCGCAAAACATCTTGCATGATGTCAAAAATCATTCTAATGAAGCTAGTTTGAGTCATGTAGGATCGATCCATGTATGATCTTTTTGCACTATGCCACATAGATGTCATAATTATGATTTTTCAAGTTCTTAGATATATACATAAAAAGTTGGCCATCATTTTCAAGATACGTACATGTGTTGTACACACAATGTAACGTTTTTTGTTCTCTTAACTTGCTAATTTCTTTTTCAAACTTTAATATTGTGCATAGTACCATTCATTTTGTAATTGACGCATATAGAAGATTTTACCAATTTGATTGCTTGTAGAGATTGTTGTAAGTTATTGAATTCCGATGCAAATGCCATTTCAATATCATATTTGATGTCATTGCATTTAAGCATATTGATTATTAGTTGTAGTTGATTTGAGTTACTAATGCAAAAAGTGATGCATTATATTTGACATCTTTGAGTTAGAACATACTTGTAAGCTAAAGCTTTGTTAATTTTTTTTGTGTTTTATCGTTGTTTAGTTGGTCATGGTAAGCTATCATGCAAATTTGTTTTGCACACATTATAGATGATCTTCTGAGGCCAATAATTTGTATATAATGCCTTGCATTGGTTAGATTTTTTCCAAGCATCAGGATACTAAAGTGCGATCGTGATAGTAATGTAGCTGTGTTATTTTCTATCAATATAATTTTGTTTGTGGCTGTTTTTTAAGATATGCTTTCATTTATCCTACTTGATTGATAATTTTGTTTTTTTTTATTATCTTTGATAAAATTACAAGTACCAAAACAACCATATGTCAAATAAATCATATGATAGCTTTACCATAGTCTTTTGAAACCTTGTTTTAAAAAAAACTCTATGGAATGTTTGTTTTGAAACCAAGAGCGTTCGAGGGATCGTAATGTTCACTTTTGGAATGTTCGTGTTTTTCTTATATAAACTATACTTTTGTAACAAGTATCTCATAGAATAATAGACTTGTTTTTTGTTATGTATATTTGAAAAACAATCTAACAAAAAAAAAAAAAAAAGGTTAGTATTTCTTAAAATTGATAGGAAAAAGGAGGACAAAATGCAAGGCATCATGAACGGAGTGAAACATGAATAAGAAGCCTCCTCTTTGTTCATCTCATTCGCTCTAATCTATTCTTCCTCTTTGATCTAGACTCTAACTCTGGCGTCCTATAGGTTGGATCTCTACGAACATGATTAGGGGTGACAATCTCTTCTGAATTACCTACAAAACCAACATCACCAATGGTCGGCGCTATGCAAGTTTGAAATCAAACTTGTAGTCGAACATGTCGCCTCCTCAACAACATGGACGATAGGTGCGGATGATAATGCCTTTGCACAACATTGTGTTTTCTATTCAACCTCCTCCTCATTGCGGACCAGCTTCCATCCTCTAGAGTAATGTACGAAGGATTGTTCCTCACACACTCAAGGGTGTCCATCATTAGAGGAGTTCTAAATTCAAAAGAGACCCTTTGTAAAGATACTTTTTATATTTTTTTCTCAAATTTTGCTTACACATGGACCAATCAAAACACTCAAATATATTTAAAATCTTCGTAACGTAGCTCATTAGAATTGAAAAAAAAAAAAAAAAGTTTTCTTAATAATGCTATAATTCGGCGTTGTGGGCAGCTCGCAAACATGACATGTTATTCATAGTATAATATCCAATTATTATTAAAAATAGCATAACTTTTTAATAGTAGCTTCGATTGAGACAAAAATTATGCTGTTGGAAAGCGCTTGACGAGCGCTTTTCAATGGTACTTATATGACCTACTTCTAAGCTACCGTTCAAAAGTTATGGCCAGTCAAAGTTTTTTTTTAAAGTCCAAGTATCTATCTTGTGCGCGAAAATCCTTGACCGGCCATAACTTTTGAACGGTAGCTCGGAAGTAGGTCATCTACAGTACCATTGAAAAGCTCTTGTCGAGCGCTTTTCAACGGTATAATTTTTGTCTCAATCGAAGCTACAATTTATAATTTATGCTATTTTCAATGAACTACAAATGATAATGTACATAGAATGGTTAAGCATCGAAAATAGTGTGGGCAGAAATGAAAAAGAATTTGGGCAAAAAATGAATTTATTTTGGTAATTTACATTAATAAACTTTCTCAATCTATGTGGCATTCTTTAAAGGGTCTTTTTTGGATTCAGAATTCCTCTAATGGCTCTACTCTACTTAAAATTTTCACTTCTTCAGAAAAAAAAAACTTGTGGAAAATTGAAACACAAATTATTAGGTTTGTTGTAAATTTTTTTGAAAATAATAAAACAATTGCTGACTACAGCTGAAAAACTAAAAATCATATAATTAAAGAAATTTTGAACATGCATACTATTTGATTAAGGGTATTATATTTGTTTGTTAAAGCCCACTTAAAATGAATTCAGATGTGTGTTCACCCAAGTTGTTATCGATATCGTAATATTTTAATTACTTAAATGACACTTAAGTCCCGATTCACAATTACCCATAACAAAACTTACTGCTTCCAAGTCTGACAAACTTAAAACTGAGGTGGGACTAGAGCTACGTAATAGTTAAGCAGTATTCCGCTGGCATTGTAATTGATAAGAATTAGTGTATATCTGGATTCGAATTTATTTATGGAATTGGAGGTTCAATTAATCACCAGCTAAAAGCCTACTAAAATGAACTCTTGTTGTATAAGTCTCCACACTTACAATCCAGTTTCTCTCTCTCTCTCTCTCTCTCTCTCTCTCTCTCTCTCTCTCTCTCTCTCTCTCTCTCTCTCTCTCTCTCTCTCTCTCTCTCTCTCTCTCAAATTTCACTCTTCCGCAAAAATTTCGCTAGAGAGAGAGAGAGAGCGAGACAGAGAGAGAGAGAGAGAGAGAGTTAAAATTTCTCGAAAAGTTTTGAGAGAGAATTTTGAGAAATTTTTGCAGAAGAGCAAAATTTGAGAGAGAGAGAGAGAGAGAGAGAGAGAGAGAGAGAGAGAGAGAGAGAGAGAGAGAGAGAGAGAGAGAGAGAGAGAGAGAGAGACGAAAGAGTTAAAATTTCGTGAAAAATCTCTAGAAAGAGAGAGAGTTGGTATTTTTGTGAAATTTTTGAGAGTGACAAATTTTCACGAAATTTTCTGTCGAAAATTTTGCAAAAACTTCTCTCTCGAAAGTTTGAACTCTCTCAAAAGTTTCGCAAAAAAAGTTTCTCTCTCTCTCTCTCTCTCTCTCTCTCTCTCTCTCTCTCTCTCTCTCTCTCTCTCTCTCTCTCTCTCAGATTTCGCGAAATTTCTTCAGAGAGAGTTGGAATTTTTCGCGAAATTTTCGAGAGTCGAAATTTGAGAGAGAGAGAGAGAGAGAGTTAAAATTTTCAAGAGTGTTTGAATTTTTGAGAGAAGTTATTTCGCGAAAAATACCCTCTTGAGAATTTCACGAAATACTCTCTCTCAAAATTTCGCAAAAAATTCCAACACACACTCCCTCTTAAAATACTCTCCTCGCGAAGCCTTCCATGAAACATGAAAATACCTCGAAAAGATTTTCTAGAGAGTCCTCGAAAATATCCAAAAAATATCTTGTAAAGATATTTTGGAGGGAGAGAACTCAAAAATTTCGTGAAAATCGGCAGTTTCTCGACAGTTTCTCTCTCTCTCTCTCTCTCTCTCTCTCTCTCTCTCTCTCTCTCTCTCTCTCTCTCTCTCTCTCTCTCTCTCTCTCTCTCTCTCTCTCTCTCTCTCTCTCTCTTTATGGAACCTAGAATAAAAGACTTTGCACATGTTCGTAAAATCTCTGATCAATGTATTATGTATAAGATAGATACAAATTGACAGTAGTGGCAGCTCCATTTGATTCTTGACCAAGGTGATAAAAGACATACAAAGATTATATTTTGTTCACACACTCCCGTGTACACAATATTTGGTGTGTACGTGGAGACTCCTGTTTCATCTTGCCAACGTCCATCGTCATCTCCATTCAAATGGCTTTTGTCTATTTCAGCCCGCTCCATAGCTTCACTCAAAAAAATTTCTTCACAAAATACGGGCAAATACTCCATGTCAATAGTAGGATCGATTTGCAGTAGCAAGAAGACAGATCGATGAGAAGCAACAACCGATGATCAGGCTATAGGACTCTATATTAAACTTGGATATGTCGATGCTCCATTTCTAAGTTTTTTGGTAGACTTTCCTATTGCAATCTAGTGAATCAATAATCTATTGCAATAACTGATGTTCAGTTGGAGTGGTCTCTTTGGGTTCGTGATGTGGAAGAAGATGTGATTCTGACTTGTAGGCACGTCTCTACTAAACTCTGAATTTACGTGATTTACAACACTACTTATGTTTCGGGATATACCAGCTTTCATATTATATGCATCATTGGGCCTCCAGCTATAACCCGTGGACTGTAGGGCCTTAGAAAAATTAACAGTCTTGTGAGTCTCATTTTTTATAGATTGTTTGGAGAGTGGCTTCTTGGCATTAGAGTGGCCCATGGTTAGTTTAGCTTAGCTTCAAAATATATTCATCTAATGATAAACAAATTGCTATAAGGTCACGTCATTCTATCATTGATGACCAGTGTTCTTCTGTCTGCATTTATATTACAATGTTTTATCTCTGTATTCTATGGATCTTGTCTGTGTTATCTTTTATTTTGGTTATTACTAACACATTGACCTTCAATTAAGTGTGTTACTAATACATTGACCTTCAATTAAGCAGTCCTTTGTTTCTTGATGCTAATTTTGTTTCATGATATTTTGTTCTGCTTGTGTCACAGCTATCTACATTCGTGACCTAGAAAAGCTCTGCCTTGCTCCTTGTATGCCACTTGAGAAACTTATCCACGGGTTTGTTGGGCTTCATAGCTAGCATGCTGAGAGCCATGCAGAGATTCGATGGTTGTAAGACGTACAGAGCCATCTCAAGGATGTTTGTCGGGACGATATGTGCTATGGAAGAGAGAGAGAGAGAGAGAGAGAGAGAGAGAGAGAGAGAGAGAGAGAGAGAGAGAGAGAGAGAGAGAGAGAGAGAGAGAGAGAGAGAGAGAGAGAGAGAGAGAGAGAGAGAGAGAGAGATCAAAGCTCCTCTTGACAAGTCAAGACCAAAACCTTTTAAATTCTTGTTTCATAAACCAACAAGGAAAAACATAGCTGAAAAGTATACAGTACTAGAAAGCACCATAAAGCAAAACATATTTCAAGACATCCAACTGAAACCTGTTACCATCGCACCACACAAAACCGCGCAAGTTAGCACAGTGAGGAAAACAGGTGTCAATGCTGAATGTCAGTTGTTATCCATTTACAAAATACGTTTAACTCAACTAATCAGCTTGCAAGGTAGATAACATTTCGTAGGAATTGCATATAGTGATAGGCCAAACCATATCGCTACTATATCAGGGCGAGTGCCATACTGATCAATTTGATGGTTTTGGTCCTTATCTTTTACTTATACATATGAAATATAATGCATTTGGAAATAAGCTGTATAATATAAAACAAACTGCAAACGTGTAAGTAGCTTGGACCAGCATATGAAGTTTGGGACAAATCCATGCCATTCCAAAATTCGTACTTGTAAACAAGTAATGTACGGTTCTCATGACTGCTTGAGCAAATCCATGCTATGCAAGAGTCCGCAAACTATCTTACCATTATATTATATTTTGAACCATGATCGTGACTTAAGATGCAATAAAACACAATACCCGTAATTATAGACAAGAGCATTTATTTATGACATAAATAAGGGCATTTATTATTTTGATAAGCAATGATTCAGTATGCTACGGTAAAGCATGCTATAGAAAAGCATCTTCTCGCGAGTATTATGATTAACCATCTCTAACGCTGCCAACGTATTCAATTGAAGCTTTTATCTTAAAACACCACCAAAATATGCAATAAGCACCAACCTAAATAGTAGACACTAGTGAGTCTTGTGAATTGGCCATGTTTGCTTTTGAATGCCTTTGAGAATTGTCTAATTCCATATGCAAGTCTATGTATAGCATTACATATTCATACACATGATAGATATGTTATTGTCATAATCCAGAACTTCTGTAAAATCCATTATACAATGCAATTGTCTATCAAGTAGGAATTGCACTCGCATAAGGTATCCTTGTCTATACTATTCCATTCATTTGATACTGCTCTTTCGGAAGACCATTTAAAATAATTGGACCCAAGTATATGTCTGTATTTGAGTACTTTGATTTTTGCAGTCTTAAAAGCCAAACTGATCATTTTCATTATGATAGTTTTTAAACCGTCAGTTCCGTCCAGAGGAATATTTTTGTAACATTTAGAAATATCGGTAGCTTTCATCGTATATATGAGTTTGGATAAATTAAGATAGAAATCGACGAATGAATCAAACTGCCATAGTAAAGATGTATCCCCATTTAGGACGCTCTTGTATGTGTTTGCCTTAAGGCTTGTATCTTTCATAATGAAAGGATACAACATATGAAGAGCACCTCAGGAATTTAGCAAGTCTGGAAAAATAGCAATCATGTGCATTCGTGATCCATCTTAAAGTATCTTTATGCGCTTTGTATGTGCATTCCAAGTAAGGTAATTTCCTTGAATATATGAAGTCATTAGGTAGTAAATCAGACATAGACGTGTTTATGTATTCCAAAGAACTTGAGATGAGATTATTTGTATGATCAAAAAAAGGTGTGAAATCTGGGCTATCAAGTCTTTCCATAACAAGTTTACGTATGAGATAAATGCACATGAAACAAGGATTATGTTGAGCCTTGTCAATTCCATTGCCATATAAATGGTGGTAATCCATTTTCGTTCATTAATGGCATCTTCTTTTTCATGCAGTGGGATGGTGTTCCCTTGAATCCGTTTCTTGTTCTTTAAAATTTTCTAGGACACTTTCTCTACAAAATGCAGCATGCTTATCAATATCTATACTGGAATACATAGGTAAAAGTTTTATGAGTTTAAGCCCCCCGTCATGTGATTCAAAAGCAACACCTTGGATATTAGTATGTTGTAACACGATATGATTAAGTCCTTTTTCCAAGGAGCGGTTAAGGAACTTACTATTGATTAAGCTGCAATATGTAGTCAAAACATGATTAAACTTTGTTGATATAAAGCCTTTAAGACATTTCGAAGTAGTACATGAGCAATCTTGTAAGTTTTTAGCTTGAAAGTTGCAAAAGACTTCATAAGGAAAAATACCAATCCATTTTAACATTCAGCATGTATGACCAACCAAAAACAATATCGTTGAAGGACTCATGTATAAAGTCGAATAATTGTAATAAAATACGAGCATAAAACTGCTTCACATGAATTGTCTCAAACATCCTATTGTGATAAAGTAAATGTAGAAAGAGAGTTCCCTCACTACAACACCCGCCGAGATTTGTGACGTCTTCTGCGACGTGAATTGCGGGTTAATTTTTTTTAATTCATCACGGATGTCAAAAAAAACACGTCGCAATGAGAATGTCGGATTTTGACGTCTTTAAAACATGTCAGAATTTGATAGGCACAGAATGACGGACTCCCGAAGCCTCAGTTGAACCGCCAGAAGCCACGTGGATGTCGGATTTTGATGTCACACCCAGAATCCGACGTCCCACGTGGACGTCGAAATCCGACGTCCGCGTCCAACGTGGCTGATCTGACGTGGACGTCGAATTCCGATGTCTAATCAGCACGTCATAATCCGACGTCTATTCCAGAAAAAATTCCAAAGAACTGCCCAAAAATGTCCCCGCCGACGTCCATCCAACGTATAATGGGACGTCGAAATCCGACGTCCAATATAAATGTCGGATTTCGACGTCTATTAACCAAATGTCATAAAAAAAACGTCCGATGAGTGTCGACAAATATCCGACGTATGCTCGACATGTTTTTGTGTCAAAATTTGATGTCTCAGATTAGGAAAAAAAATAAAAAATGCGTAAAAAATAGTGCGCACATTTTTTTCAATTTATTCTTGGAGTCGTGTTCATGAAAGGCGCTATTGTGGGAATTTGTCCTGAAGGGTACCAACAATCTGTCATTTAAGTTCGTTAAATTGTTCGAACTATTTCATAAACAATCTATCATCAAAATGGCATTGGTACAAAGAATACAATCGGTCCATAACCACCCCCCCTTTACGGTTGACGATTATGTTCCCTTCAGGATCACATTATAATACAGATTTGTGGATGACTCTTCGATAGGGGTGGGAGCCATGACCGCTTGTGAGGTACCACCCTCGAGGTCTTGGCTAAGCATTCTTTGCAATTGTGTGTTTTGTTTGGGAGTTAACGATGAATAAAAAATTTGAAACATATTCTTGTCATTGCCGGACCCCGACATGGTTACTACATTTGTAAACATACAATATATTACAATAAACCCTAATATATTGAAATGAAGTTAAAAAACGAAAATCAACTACAAAAGTTTAATGTATATTAGAATTAGACTTTTATACCAGTGATAACCAAAAAAAAAAAAGATAGATGTGCGTTTATAGCCTGCAACAAGATGCAAAAGAATCATATAAGAATCTACGTATAAGAATCAAAACATGAGAATCAAACAATAATATGCATATAGGAATCATGTTATCTAAATATCAAAAGATAAGAATCAACGTATTTTTAAATGATTGGGCTTATGTTATTTGTGTTTTGTACTTATGCATATATGTAGTTTATCACAAGGAGATGAATTACGTCATTTATTGAATTTTTTTAATGTGTGTAGCCAATAAATCGAATGCCATTCCATGAAGTCGATCCACATCCGTGTTTAATTACAATCAACGTCAAGTTGTGATGGACATGAGAGAACAAAGAGTGAAACAAATTCAAGAGGCAAATACAATTGAAAAAAATGATGATGATGATGAGGTGCAATACGATGAAGCAATGCACAATATGTTTGAATCGTACTTTTCTAAAACAAACGAGAATGATGCTATGCACGCATCTTCTAGTGAAAATGGAGATCACGAACAATTTGAGATGGATGAAGACGAGATTCTATTGCGCAAGGAGGCAGACACTCCTTTGTATCCAGGAGCATCCATTTCAAGACTAGCTATGTCAATTCTTATTCTAAACCTTCAAGCAACGTACAAATGGAGTGATCGTACTGTCACATCATTATTCGGGTACTTAACGCATAATACAACTTTTGTACTTTATAGCGTATTTACATTAAATTAATTTGGTTTTTCTTTTCTAACAACTCAATTGCTATTTGTCTTTTCAAGTTGTTGCATAGAATACGAAAACATGATATCTAAAACACGAAAAGAAGCACGAAAGATGATGAACGTACTTGGAATGGATTATGACACAATACATGCATGTCCAGAAGACCATGTTTTATATAGAGGTGAGCATTCAGAAAAGCTTCAATGTCCGATGCTAAAAGCATCCAAAAACGGAGAAGAAGTGACTGAATTAGAATGAGAATTTGTTCAGGATGTGGATGGAAGATTAGTGTAGTATTGTCTTTGTGAAGTTTTGTTTCTGTACTCCTCAATATACAAATAGTATTTTAATTTAGTCAAATTTGTTTTTTTTTGTGTTTTAGTATAAATCATACACTGCCATATGGGCATATGGACATCATTATCGTGTTGAGAGAGTTGACAACAAGCGACGTACATATGATTGTGGTATAGTGGCCAACTTTCAACAAGAGAGTCGTTCTAGTACGAGAGGGACGTAAGTGTCATTTTGGGCGATCTAGCCAATGTTGGCACATTGTGTGAAAAATTGCCTACTTTGGCAAATCTAGCCATGTAGAATATTGTACATTTTGTCAATATTGTTTGTTGGTTACTTGAATGGCCAAAGTGCCACTTGTACATACACACCTAAAGTAGGTTACCACGAGTCAAGAGGAGTGGTTGTGTCTATTTGGTAGTGATTCCTACTTTGTAGGATCTAGACCATGATTTATGATGAGATTTGTACCTACCATGCACCTACCAAGCATGACTCTTGGATCTAGGCTAGGGTTTTCACATTAGGGCAAGAAAGTGGAGTCTACTTCCTTATTACATGCTGGATTTTCACCTAACTTTGCAAAGGAAGTGTGTTTTACTATGTATTCCCATTCTCCATAGTGAGAAGATAGAAACTTTTTGGAGCCTCAAGGAGAAACTCGGGTTTCCTCTCATTGTATGGTGATTACTCTATTTTTCCAATGAAACCCAGCTTTGGCACTTTGTAAACACTGTCTACAGGCCGTACTACAGCCTTATTTCCACACGTGTGGAGTTGGATTAGACTATTTGATCAATGCTTTGATTGTCTCTACTTGTTTCCTATCAAGTTGCTAAACTAGATCTTGTTTTCTGATGACTAGTTTCTGATAGATTGTTTAACAAGCATACAATCACCTTGTGGATCATTCAAAGATCCATTTATGGTCCTTAGTACTGTACTTTTCACATGGTATCAGATCCAAGTACAAGGCCATTGATCTGTGTTTGAATCTAATCCAGTTTTAGCAGGTTTTGGTGCAAAAAGCTAGTATTGGAAGGGCGAGCTGGTATCCAGGTTTTGGTGAGGGGATTTGATCCCAAACTTTTTCAGGATCAAAATCCGTATTGTTCACACGTGTGGGCATCTCTGAACCAGCATTTAATAACCCATATTCATTGGATCATAGAAAATTCATATGGTGTCAGTTTGATGTAATTTTTGGTGCAAATCCTAGAATAAGCTACCAAGATCACTTGCCATTGATTAGTTTTGAATTTGTCTCATGAAAACTAATTAATCTAGGCTGATTTCAGACCTTCTTAAAGTGGAAACCAGGTCTTGAAAGTACATCAAAGTGAATGAGAGAGATAGAGTCAGTTTTTGTCCAAGAATAGCCAAGATTGGCAAGATTTGCTTGAGTGTAGTTTTCATCTCATCTTATCTTCATTCTAGCTTGTGAGGGAGTGATAGAACTGTGATTACAAATCCATCTATTGGATTAGAAGTCAACATTTGAGTGAAACACTGCAAGTTAGAAACCTTTGTGAGTTTCAGGTCCAAACAAATCTATATCTTGTGTGTAGAATCTTGCTAGTAAGATGGGATCAGTGGGAGCCTACCTTCTAGAAGCTAGTGAGAGGTTAAATTCTACCAATTATGCTATTTGGAAAGTGAGGATGGAGTCACTAATGGTGCTCCAGGATCTTTATGAGTTTCTAATAGATGATGAAGATGAACCTCTAGGTGCATAGGAATTAGTGAGATACAAGAAGAGGTCTAGGCTTGCACTTCACTGTATTAAGATGAATGTAAGCAATGATCTTTTAAGGGAAGTATCATCATGTAAGAGTGCTAAAGAGGCTTGGGAATCTTTAAAATCTATCTATGAGTCTAGTAACACTTCGAGGGTTCTCATGCTTAGGAATCAGATTCTACAAAGCATGAAGAGGAGTGATGAGAATGCACAAGATTATGTGCTAAGAATCAAGTCTCTTAATAGGGAGTTAGCCTCCATTGGAGAGAAGATTCAAGATAGTGAGCTTGTTCAGATTTTCCTAAATGGTCTAGGGAGTGGCTTTACAAATTTGGTCCAAAGCTTTGCAATCCAAGACACTTTGCCTACTATAGAAAAGCTACACAATGTATTAGTAGCTGAAGAGTGTAGGATGTTGCATACCAATGCAAGAATGAATGTTATTTCTCTGCAGGATGGTGATGAGAATTCAAAAGCAAGAAGAAGCACTTCAAGGAGACCAAGGAGAAGGATGAGGCTTCAAGCTCAAAGGGCGAGATCAAAGACAAGTCCAAGTACAAATGTATTTTCTGTGGAAAGAAAGGACATTTTGCATCAGAATGTCTCAAGAAGAAGAAGGCACAAGAGAGCAAACAAAGCAACATTGCACATCAGGAGGAAGAGGAGGATGAAGAGTCATCCTTGATGGTTTCCAACAAACCACCATCATCCAAGAGCAACACCAATGATTCTTGGTGGATTGATAGTGGGGCAAGTTCCCACATGACATATCAAAAGGACATATTCTCCACCTTACTTTCTTACAATGACTTACATAGATCAATATATACTACAAGTAGTCAAGAATGCTTGTATGTGGGATCATCCAAAAGGATGAATCTAGATAATGTTCTTTATGTTCCTAAGTTAACCAAGAATTTGCTTAGTGTTGGCCAGTTAATGGATAATGGCCTAGATGTACAATTTAAGCATGGAGTTTGTTCCATCCTTAGAAATGATGAATGTATAGCCAAAGGCTTTAAGCAAGGTAGAATGTTTAGGCTTGATGCTAATATTGCAGTGGAGAGTGTTAACTTGGCAAAGGTGGAGCTATCAAAGGTGGAACTGTGGCACAAAAGGTTGGGCCACCCCAACTACAAAGCCATGGAATCTATGGTTACAAAGGAGCTTGCAGTTGGACTCCCCAAGCATTTGTCAAAGTGTGGGAAGAGATGTGAAGCATGCAGCCTCTCAAAGGCTCACAAGCTACCCTTCTCAAGATCTACATCAAGATCAAACTCTCCTCTTGAACTCATCCATTCGGATGTTCATAGTTTTTCACATGAGTCTAATGGTGGTGCCAAGTACTATGTAATCTTCATTGATGACTATTCTAGATTTTGTTGGATGTACCTCTTGTCTAGCAAATCAATGGTGTTTGATTCTTTTGTAAAGTTCAAGACTTTTGTAGAAAATCAACTTAGTACCAAGATTAAGGTATTAAGGAGTGATAATGGAGGTGAATATATCTCCAATAAGTTAATTGACTTTTGTATTTCTAATGGCATAAAGAGGGAGTTGTCATGTCCATACACCCCTCAACAAAATGGAGTGAGTGAGAGAAGAAATAGATCTCTTTGTGAGTGTGCTAAGGCCTTAAGGCTAGATGCTTCTCTATCCAAACCATTTTGGGGTGAAGCAATAACTTGTGCTAACTATTTGTGCAATAGATTGCCAAACCAAGCCATTGGAGGAATCACACCATTTGAAGTGCTATTTGGAGAGAAGCCCAATCTCAAAGATCTCAAAGTTTTTGGATCCACTTGCTATGTACACCAATCCTTGGATAAGAGAAGGAAGGATGAACCAACATCCATCAAAGGCATCTTTGTGGGATATGGTGAGAATAGCAAAGGCTATAGAGTCTTTAATCCCATCACTAGCAAGGTGATAGTGAGTAGGGATGTTATTTTTGAAGAAGGACATGCTTGTGATTTGGATGATAATGCTACTAATCATCTTGATGCCAAGGATCATGCTAGGATGGAGGAGGAGCTTCCAAGTGAAGAAGAACTTGAGGATCCACCTCAAGATGCAAGAACTCCAAGAGCTCCAAGAAGATCTACAAGGGCAAGATCCGAGCCATTGAGGCTCACCTATGATGGTCAAGGTGATCAAAGGGAAGGCTCATCATCTTTCACATCTTACACCTTTCTTACTTCAATGTTAGATGAGCCAACATGCTATGAAGATGCTTGTAAGTCTAAAAGTTGGATGGATGCTATGCAAGTAGAGTATGATGCTCTTATTGAGAATCATACTTGGGATCTTGTGGATCTTCCTCAAGGGAAGAAACCTCTTGATTGCAAGTGGGTGTTTAGATTGAAGTATAATCAAGATGGATCAATAAGCAAGCATAAAGCTAGGCTTGTTGCCAAAGGTTTTTTACAACCCAAGGCATTGACTATGATGAGACTTTTGCTCCTGTGGCTAAGCTTGTTACTATCAGGTTGATCATTAGTCTTGCTACAACCTTCAATTGGGAGCTATTCCAACTTGACTTCACAAATGCATTCTTCAATGGTTATTTGGAGGAAGAGATCTACATGAGGCAACCCACGGCTTCATCAAGGCAAAGCATGAAGGAAAGGTGTGTTTTTTTAAGAAGAGCCTTTATGGACTCAAGCAAGCACCGAGAGCATGGTACTCTAGGCTAAACTCTTTTCTCATTTCCATCAATTTTGTAATGAGTGCCTATGATCCATCATTGTATATAAGTTTTCATGATGGCATGATCATTATTCTTGTTTTGTATGTAGATGACATTATCTTGAGTGGTAATGATCTAGATGGAATTAGAGATGTAAAAATTGTTTTAGCAAAAGAGTTTAAGATGGTAGATCTCGGCCTATTGAGCTTCATTCTTGGAATAGAGGTTATTAGAGGATGTGATTTTAGCTTCATTTGTCAATCTAAATATGCTACATCCATCCTAGATAGATTTGGAATGAAGAATTGTAAAGGCATTGAGACACCAATGGAGCAACATGTAAAAGCATCTATTGGTTGTGATGAAGCATCCTTTGAGGACATCACATTATATAGAAGGCTTATTGGCTCCTTGATCTATTTAACTATAAGTAGACTTGATCTTAGTTATAGTGTTGGAAAGTTAAGCCAATTCATGCAAAGTCCTCTAGTTTCACATTGGAAGATGGCCAAAAGAGTTCTTAGATACATTTCATTCACTAAGAATTTTGGTATTTTGTATAGAGGAACTAATCTTGGCTTAAGAGCCTATAGTGACTCGGATTTTGCAGGTGACAAAGTGGATAGAAGATCAACAAGTGCCTTTGCCACCTTTCTATGTGATGGAGTAGTATCATGGCTTTCCAAAAAGCAAGATACCATCTCCCTATCTTCCACAGAATCCGAATACAAGGCCTTGACATCAACATGCAAGGAGGTCTTGTGGCTCAAAAGGCTATTGGTGGAGCTTCATGTCATGGAGGAGGAGATCTCTATCATCTATTGTGACAACCAATCAGCCCAATCACTTGCAACTAATCCTACATTCCATGCAAGGAGCAAACACATCGAAATTGCTTATCATTTCGTGAGGGAAAGACCCAAGATGGTGGTATATGATCCAACTTAATGCAAGAAAACAACGTGCGTTTGAAGGAAAAGATATTGTAACATTGGAAAAACACGATGAATCGCCTCCCAATTTTGAGGTTTTGGAAAAACTTGAACCACTCATCCAAGCTCCAAATGATATGGAACTGACGAGAGAAGAAGATACAATTGCAAATGATGAAATTCCTACGATTGTACAGGGCCAAATTGAGGGTAATTTGAGCCCCCCACATTTGAATGAGATAGAGCTAGAAGAAGACACAACAATAAAATGCGCAATTTTCAATACAAGGTTCCGACGAATTCAAAAAAATTTCATAATCCGTCCGAATCCGACATTAAAAAAAAATTTGCCTGACAAAAAAAAATGTTTTGTCAAATTTTTTTTTTACGGACGTTGGATTCCGAAGCACAATAAATTTGTCGGAATCCGACGTCCCATTTCGGAGACTGCACCTTTTTAACTAATGACGTCACATGTCCATGCATAAAAAAAAAACATAAAGCGGACGTCGGATTTCGACGGATAATACAAATGTCGGAATCCAACGTCCGTGACTGAATTCTCAAAGCCACGTTATTTTTCTAGGGTTTTCTCATTTTTTTCTTGTAGGAGATTATTGGAGATCGGCTTTTGGCGCTTCTTCTCAACTCTATCAATTTCATTTGTCTCATTCCAAGTACGATCCTTTTGTTTTGTTATGTGCAATCTTTGTAACTTTTTCTTCTATACTGTCTTCCTAGTATTGTATATTTTGTTTTCTCTTTTTTTTGTATTGTATACTATCTCAATGCAGCCACAAAATAATGGCCATAATTTCTATCTTTGAGGATACAATTACCTGCATGGTAGCAGCTCCCCGTGGAAGCGAAACAATAATGTAGCCAGTCAATCTGTACTCATAATCCAAGTACTTTGTTCTAAGCTTTTGGTTGTCGTTCTTGTCTATTCTACAACATGTACTTACCTAGTCATGTTACCTACGACAAGTTCTACACGCTATTTTAACAACACTATCTCCTAACAATCCGTCACTTGTCTGCAGGGCATTTTCCTAAGTGTAGGTCGTAGGAAAGTAAGCCATGTATTAGACTCTCAACAGTCGCAGATCTACAAGCCTTGAAATTGTTGATTATTGACATTTTTGGACATCTTTTAGTTGTCTATTTTTGTGCATTTATGATACTATAGGACCACTAATTTATAAGTAGATCCAATTTGTCCATCGCTAGTTTGGAGGCCAATCTTACAAATTTGTAAATCGTTACTCAGAAAGCAACCGCAAACTTGGTCCTAAAAACAATATCTACAAAGAAAATAACATTACATCAAACTCTTCTAATGGTTAATCCTGCAACATATGTTTACATGAGTGATCGATTGTCTACCTCATTACTTGGCAAAGGACAAAAGCAAAGTGGCAAACATAGTAGAATCAATTGAAGCATTCATAACTAGCACTTCTTCGCTTTCCGGCTACATGCATATGCACTCACAAATAGGTATGACTTTATCTTTTTTCAGTTCGTTTCATCTATGTCATTTTCTGTAGTCATTTATTTTCCATATGCACTTTTCGTCAGTCGGAGTATGTTTTTATTCGACGTGTTTGAAACGATCGTAAGAGGTTATATTAGTTGCTATGTATTACTGTATGCCATGCATAGTATATTTGCAGTTCTTGTCATAATCTCCACACTGAAGTAAGAGTTCGTATCATGGAATCGGTTTGTAAGAGTTTGTATCATGAATTTTAGATTTTTTTCTATTTTTTAGCAATGTTGAAATCCCGACACATTTAAAATCTGTCAGATTTCGAAGACCGACGGCCACGTGGTTGGGCCGTCGGAATCCGACGTCCACATGGCAAAGACAACAAAAAAAAAAAAAAATTCTACATGGACGTCGGAATCCAACGTCCATGTGGCCGGGTCGTCGAAATTCGTTATCTATGTGGCAAAAAATAACCAAATTTTTTTTTCTCATTCGTGGATGTCAAATTTCGACGACCTGGCCATGTGGACCTCAGATTCCGATGTCTACGTGACATGTGTTTTGAGAACTGTTTTTACCATCTAGTTGTCGGTTTTAGGCTTGGCGTCGAATTCTGACAGATTTTAAATGCGACGGATTCTGATGGAACTGTTGTGACACGTTTTCCAACGCCCACGTCGATTCAAAAAAAAATTAAAACGTGATTTCACATCGAAAATCCCATCATAAATCATGGCAATTCTTGTAGTGAGAGGAGATTGAATATGAGGGTAGCTCGCATTATCAAAGAAACACGATCGGAAATCTACGATTATACTTAGACATAACTTTAGATGAGTGTCAAGATTTGTGTGATGATGAGAATGACGAGAACTTCACTTTTTTTCACAAAAACAAACAAAATAAACTTTATCTTTCAAATTAAAAAAAAAAAAAACAAAAACCTCAAAAGCTTTCAATACCTTCAACCACCAACTTCAAAGCATCAAAAGCATAAACTGATCTTCAAGAATCTCGATAATCGCAATAATCGCTCCAAAGATGTCTTCAATCGCTCCAACCTACACATAACAAAGTGAGAAAGAAGACACTGGATCATGCGAATTTAGAGAAATGCAACAAACGTTGAATTTCGACGTCCTCCAAACATGTCGAAATCCGACATCTGTGTCGGTTCAGGGCCAGATGCTAGACGTCGTGGACAAGAAATCTTTGATAAATGTGGTTGATCCTTTCATAACCTGAAACACTATAGCTCTGATACCATGTGAAGGATTTCAGGAAGTGTCGCGTAGTAGCCCTGACCTAATTATTGAAAATTTTACTTCTATTCACGATTCTCTTACTGTCATGGAAGAAGCTGATGCCAAAGCTCAAGAAGATTTTGATAACTTCACCCTTGACTGCATGAAAATTTTTTGATCTTCATGGATTGGATTTCTCTTCAAGTTTTAAATCTCTCTCAAAAGAACCTAGATTTGAGGGTTCCTCCCCTTTTAGTACTTCAAAACATAGCCTTATTTCATTGGACAAATTATCATAGGATGAGGTAGAGACTGTAACACATAAATACTTACCTCTTCCTACAGAAGTGTTGCCTTTTAAACCTAGTGAAGCTCCTTTTACCAATCCATTAATGCCAGCAAGAATCTTTGAAGATTTATTGAGGATAGTAGATAATAAAGTGTGGCTTTGCAATGATGACCCCTATTTCGGCATATATGTGGATCATTATAGGGGATTTGGAAGGTGAAACAAAAAAAATTAAAGATATCCACAAAAAGATGGCTATTGATGAGCATTACTTGATTGATAGTCATTTACATTTACCTGCGATGTTTGGTATGGATTTATTTGAACCTACCAGATGTCCATCCCCGCATGGAATTTTTTTACGTGTTAAAATGTGTCAAGGTGAAAATGGAGAAAAGACGAAAAAACACCTTGACGAAGCCTGGAACTTCCTACGTCCTTACATTAAGTGTGACTGTGATAGGAAAAATACTAAATGCAATGGATAAATCTTATGGTTTGATCACGCAATATGGTACATTCTCAATAACCTTGATAGTTTTATGCCTGACGACAATTTGAAAATTAAATTATATTCTTTCCTTATGTGGCTTTCTTTCGAGGCAAAATTGATAGTGAGAGCTTCATTGGTTTTCATCTACTTTCGTGAATTTATTATAGATGGAATTAAAAAACTTGTCGAAAATCCACATGGTCCTTTGTTCATGGGTATGAATGGAAGAAGTCTGATCTTCATTGAAAAGGCTTTAAAACCTCCTGCGTATTTAAATAGTGATGATACGCCTGCAAAAAAACTTAAAACTCCTTCTCGTGGAAAGTTGTTGGGGGGGGGGGGGGGGGGCGTTTTCTCCCACGTGGTAGAGGTTATAGAAGTTCTTTTAGTCGCCCACAGAGACATTCACCCCTCCCAATTACTAAATTATATTCCCCTGCTGTTACTAATATTGCTACGCCAAATTGCTCAAACGTTTCCAATAGCAGAGAAAGAGGAAGGTTTCAATATGTTGAAGTCAGTTCATCAAATGTTACCAATGAGTACCCTATTTGCCACTTGTTATATGATGATTGATTTGCAGGAAAGTAACAAAGAAGAAATGCAGGTACGATCCATTGTACGCCTACCTCATGGTAGATTAAAACTCATCAAAAATCCAACCCATGATGATTTTTTCCTTCATATTTTATACATCAATAAATGTCTTGATGCATTCCCAGTAAAGACTTTTTTAAAAGGAATGTTAGACATCTGTAAGGTTAAGTATGATGAAGACGTATGGCATTCTATAAAATTTGGCTGGCGCTTTACTGTGAATTTATTTTCTTTACTATACAACCTATAGATACTTTTTGCCACTATAGCCTTGGTAGTCCTCTTACGTGTACTTGTAAAAATAGTAAGAGACTAGCTCCCTTCTTACATAAAACATGGAATAATATGGTTACCTACAACATTGATTTGGTTGTCAATTCTTGGCTGCGTAATGAGCTAAGAAAAGGGTTAAATCATATTCCTTTAAGAAAGCCAAACGTAAAAGAAGCATACCTAGCTCTAGAAAATGTTTGGTTTGATTTGGCTGATATTTTTGGTTTTTCTAAAAAAGAGGATGTTCTGGACTTGTTTAAAGGACTACTCTAAAAAGGTTGCAATGTTGGGGCTTTGGATATGGATGCCTTTGAAGAAAACTTAAATGGGTTCTTACTCACTTCTATATTTGTGGATTAGATAAAGCCCAAAATAACCATGTTTTCCTATGCAAAAAACTGCTGAGAGAAGAAGCTCTAAAAAGGCTTAATAGTTCTAACTTTATTGAGATCTTAAGTCCTTGGCATGAGATTGTGAGAGAGTTAAAACACCACATTGTTGAGCTAATCCCAAGTGTGACAATATCTAATAACTCTCTTCCTTTCCTAATGGGAACGTATAAAGCTTATGAAGAGTCTTTAAGATGGCTAACTAATGCGCACTCTTGTATTTTTTCTGAATATGCATTGCTTATCACTTGTATACTTTCAACTTGCATGGAGCCAATACAAACTTTTTGTAGATATAAACAAGATGAATGTTTTCTTAGGATCTACCTGTTTTTGGATGACGGACACTTATGATTTCTCCAATAATCTACCTGATGGCATCCTTAGTGTATTCTCAGCTGACATTACGAGATGTTATGAATCCATTTTTATTTTGGGAAAAGATAGTCTATAGGAGGTTTTACCTAAGGTGATTAAAATAGAATTTAAATTTGCCAGACTAATTTTATCAGCTTTCAAAGTTTTCCAAAAGTCCCAAAAAGTGGAATATGGACTTCTTCCAAATTTTCTAATGGGCTGTCTTTTAATATAAGTGAGGCTACTTCATTAAATTTAATGGCTTGCTCAAAACATGCATCTTACTCTAGCTGATAAGGTTTGGAAACACGTATGTGGAATTCCTATGGGTTTTCCATGTTCCCCATTATGGTGTAATCTATACCTCTTTTACTTTGAGATTGTACAAGACTGGCCAGCCTGAATAGGTGGGATATCCTAAGGACTTTTAGGTATCCTTTTAAATACATTGATGATATTTGTTTGGTCAATGTACCTAACCCTCAGATGTTCATTAATAATGATGCAGTCACGTCTATAGATAGTCCTTTTTGGATTTACCCAACTCAGTTCATAAAAATTAAAGCTAAAACGAGTTGTTTTGCTAGATGTACTACTGGAGCTATATGTGGGACTAAGACTACTTTTCTAAATGTGGAAATTATTGTGTCTTCCATCAGATTTGCTTTATTTTTCATCACAAAATTTGATAAAAGAAAATCACTTCCATTTGAAGTTGCTCGGTATATTTGGAAAGATTCAAATCGACCTACGTCTTATTCTTACAAAGTAATTTTATCACAAACTTTCCCTCTACTTTACATTTGTGATAATCATTATGATGCTACTCTACAAATTAAGGTGGTGATAAATGCCTTTGTGAAAAATGAATTTGATGAAAAAAGATTGTTGCGTATTATTGGAAAGTTCTTGGAAGGACATTTTCTTGGTGCAAGATGTTCTGTTTCAGCTACTCTTGGTTGTTTGAGTAAGTTCTCCTTTTTTCAAGTGTGCGACAAGTATAACCACACTAGGTATACATGTTGTATAACCTAGTGTGGTTATCTTGCTTTGAGGGATGGATGGTGGGATAACACACACACACACACACACACACACACACAAATACATTATATACTGTGACACTTATACTAATATTGATTTGTACTTCTCACAGTTACAAAAAAAGGAGCCGCCAGTGATCGTGGACGACTACAAAAGCATTGGAACTGCTAGAACATCTTATAAAAACTTTATATTTCCTATGTTGTTAGAGATGATACTCACTTACGAGCAAATTGATTTTAAACTTTTTTAGTTTGTTGAACTTTAAGTGACATTCGGAAGACAACACTATGAAGAGCTTTAAGTTCCCGTAGTAAGACAGTGGTAGTGAGCTTTACTTGATTTGATTTAAGTTACGTACTTATGACGAGTTTTATGTTTAACTTTAAATTGAACTATTAATGACTTCATGAATGCAGCTCTCCGTTGAGCTTTAAGTTCCCAAAATAAAACGTTAAGTTAATTACTTTTAACGAGCTCTTTGTTCCTTTCTTTTGTCTAGTTCATGTTACTTGGTGACTTCTTGAGTTGGTAAATAAGATTTTGTTTTGGGGTTGTTAGTCTTTTACTGTGTTTCCAAAGTCTGCTCTTCGTTGATTTTTTAGTTCCCGTTTTTGACTTATTTTTTGTACTTTATTTGACTTTCGTGGGTAGTTGTTCTTTTATTGCTCCACGTTTGTGGTTGCGTTGATTTTATTCTTCTTTTAATGGCGAGTTATGTGTTGCAGTTTTTGGCTTTTTTAGTTTTTAATTTAATTTTTTCTGTTTTGTGTTGATTGATTGATGTTTGTTGGTTGGTCTTTTATTACTCTTGTTGAGTTTGGTTTGTTTCGTTTGGTCTGTCCAACCACGGTACCCCTTTATTGTGTGTTTTTTCCTCCTTTATTTAATTGTTGGGTTGTGTTCTCTTTTTTGGGGTTCTGTTTGTATGAGTCTGGGGCTGGAGTTCAAAAGTCAAGCTTCATGTATGCTGAATTTTTACTTCTTTTTCACATCTACAAAAAGTGACTTTTGTATGCATAAGTTACTACTTATACATACTTGAATCAAAAAATGATGGTGCTAAGTTTCTTATGGTTGGTCTCAGATGGTGTAAAAAAGATTCCCAAAAACATCATTTATAGTTTAAGATGAAAATATATGTTAACCCCTGAAGAGATAACAATTGGGGCCATGGTTGAGATCTAGTGTATTCTCCTTTGAGCTACAAAAATAACTTGTTTTTTTTTCCATAAAATGGCCATATGCTTTCCTACAGGCTGAAAAAAAGGAAACGGCAAAAAATCCTAAAGCAGTTTTTTGTCAGTAAACTATAAAGCCGGTTTTTTTAGTGTGATAGAAAATCCCAGCAATTTTCCATGTACTATAATGCAGGTGTGGCTCTTCTCTTAGTTGTAAATTTTTTTTCCTGACATGAACAACAGGTCCTGGTCCACATGAAATGAGATGTGTAATTCACAAATTTCCAAAGGTACTCTCTGGCTTTTGTAAGCATATTACACAGTTTTATCCAGTCATACATGTGCAGATCTTCTATGCTAATTGTGTTACTAAAGTGCACTCAAATGATGTCACGACGGTACACTTTTTTTAGTTACATGAGGCTTAGAATATAATTGACACATGTGATGTAAGTTTTCGGTCAAAGCTGATTGAAGATACCCAACAAAAATGCCATGGGGCTATATGAGAAAGTAGGCAAAGAATCATGTTCGTTGGTAAATAGTTAACCAAGCTACAAATTCTGGAAGAGTACCTACTTGTATATAATATTAATAACTTGAAAAACATCTGATCGTAACATAACTTGTCAATACAAGTCAGTGTTTCAACATGATGGTTTACTAGACTTTACATAATGTAAATCATTATTGTGTACATGATTATATATACTTGTACAGGTATATATATATAATACTTGACTTCACAAATACTTGTGTTATGGTTTAGAAGCATATAAGTAATATTCATGTTATTTGATAATATGGAACATTCTTGAGTTATGATAAAGTGATATTACACCTTTTTGCTTATCATTGCTAGAAACATCTCTGGATGGAAACTTATGATGACAAAAGATAAAAAAGAGGAATAAAAAGATGATTGTAGATTAGTACAAAAAAGATGATAGTATAACTTTTTACGTTTAAGTTATATGAAATTTTCATATGGTGCAATACGTTTTCAAGTTGCGACATGGATAACAACTGAGAATAGGTGTAGACAATTGTAGTTCCCACAAGAATACCCTTGTTCTAACTTGGATGCTATTGTGAATGGATGCAAGTGAGCTTATTCGCCTCAGGTTGATACATACCACATTTGGTATGGAATGGACTTCATTATATTGAATCTTTAGGTAAAGGTTTAGTAAACAAATCAGCCAAGCAACTTGATGATGGCACGTGTTGCAGCTTGATCTCTTTAGCTTGCACTTTTTCCCTCACGAAATGATGAGCAATTTCGATGTGTTTGCTCCTTGCATGGAATGTAGGATTAGTTGCAAGTGATTGGGCTGATTGGTTGTCACAATAGATGATAGGGATCTCCTCCTCCATGACATGAAGCTCCACCAATAGCCTTTTGAGCCACAAGACCTCCTTGCATGTGATGTCAAGGCCTTGTATTCGGATTCTGTGGAAGATAGGGAGATGGTATCTTGCTTTTTGGAAAGCCATGATACTACTCCATCACATAGAAAGGTGGCAAAGGCACTTGTTGATCTTCTATCCACTTTGTCACCTGCAAAATCCGAGTCACTATAGGCTCTTAAGCCAAGATTAGTTCCTCTATACAAAATACCAAAATTCTTAGTGAATGAAATGTATCTAAGAACTCTTTTGGCCATCTTCCAATGTGAAACTAGAGGACTTTGCATGAATTGGCTTAATTTTCCAACACTATAACTAAGATCAGGTCTAGTTATAGATAAATAGATCAAGGAGCCAATAAGCCTTCTATATAATGTGATGTCCTCAACGGATGCTTCATCACAACCAATAGATGCTTTTACATGTTGCTCCATTGGTGTCTCGATGCCTTTACAATTATTCATTCCAAATCTATCTAGGATGGATGTAGCATATTTAGATTGACAAATGAAGCTAAAATCACATCCTCTAATAACCTCTATTCCAAGAATGAAGCTCAATAGGCCGAGATCTACCATCTTAAACTCTTTTCCTAAAGCAATTTTTACATCTCTAATTCCATCTAGATCATTACCACTCAAGATAATGTCATCTACATACAAAACAAGAATAATGATCATGCCATCATGAAAACTTATATACAATGATGGATCATAGGCACTCATTACAAAATTGATGGAAATGAGAAAAGAGTTTAGCCTAGAGTACCATGCTCTAGGTGCTTGCTTGAGCCCATAAAGGCTCTTCTTCAAAAAACACACCTTTCCTTCATGCTTTGCCTTGATGAAGCCCTCGGGTTGCCTCATGTAGATCTCTTCCTCCAAATAACCATTGAGGAATGCATTTGTGAAGTCAAGTTGGAATAGCTCCCAATTGAAGGTTGTAGCAAGACTAATGATCAACCTGATAGTAACAAGCTTAGCCACATGAGCAAATGTCTCATCATAATCAATGCCTTTGGTTTGTAAAAAACCTTTGGCAACAAGCCTAGCTTTATGCTTGCTTATTGGTCCATCTTGATTATACTTCAATCTAAACACCCACTTGCAATCAAGAGGTTTCTTCCCTTGAGGAAGATCCACAAGATCCCAAGTATGATTCTCAATAAGAGCATCATACTCTACTTGCATAGCATCCATCCAACTTTTAGATTTACAAGCATCTTCATAGCATGTTGGCTCATCTAACATTGAAGTAAGAAAGGTGTAAGATGTGAAAGATGATGAGCCTTCCCTTTGATCACCTTGACCATCATTGGTGAGCCTCAATGGCTCGGATCTTGCCCTTGTAGATCTTCTTGGAGCTCTTGGAGTTCTTGCATCTTGAGGTGGATCCTCAAGTTCTTCTTCACTTGGAAGCTCCTCCTCCATCCTAGCATGATCCTTGGCATCAAGATGATTAGTAGCATTATCATCCAAATCACAAGCATGTCCTTCTTCAAAAATAACATCCCTACTCACTATCACCTTGCTAGTGATGGGATTAAAGACTCTATAGCCTTTGCTATTCTCACCATATCCCACAAAGATGCCTTTGATGGATGTTGGTTCATCCTTCCTTCTCTTATCCAAGGATTGGTGTACATAGCAAGTGGATCCAAAAACTTTTAGATCTTTGAGATTGGGCTTCTCTCCAAATAGCACTTCAAATGGTGTGATTCCTCCAATGGCTTGGTTTGGCAATCTATTGCACAAATAGTTAGCACAAGTTATTGCTTCACCCCAAAATGGTTTGGATAGAGAAGCATCTAGCCTTAAGGCCTTAGCACACTCACAAAGAGATCTATTTCTTCTCTCACTCACTCCATTTTGTTGAGGGGTGTATGGACATGACAACTCTCTCTTTATGCCATTAGAAATACAAAAGTCAATCAACTTATTGGAGATATATTCACCTCCATTATCACTCCTTAATACCTTAATCTTGGTACTAAGTTGATTTTCTACCAAAGTCTTGAACTTTACAAAAGAATCAAACACCATTGATTTGCTAGACAAGAGGTACATCCAACAAAATCTAGAATAGTCATCAATGAAGATTACATAGTACTTGGCACCACCATTAAACTCATGTGAAAAACTATGAACATCCGAATGGATGAGTTCAAGAGAAGAGTTTGATCTTGATGTAGATCTTGAGAAGGGTAGCTTGTGAGCCTTTGAGAGGCTGCATGCTTCACATCTCTTCCCACACTTTGACAAATGCTTGGGGAGTCCAATTGCAAGCTCCTTTGTAACCATAGATTCCATGGCTTTGTAGTTGGGGTGGCCCAACCTTTTGTGCCACAGTTCCACCTTTGATAGCTCCACCTTTGCCAAGTTAACACTCTCCACTGCAATATTAGCATCAAGCCTAAACATTCTACCTTGCTTAAAGCCTTTGGCTATACATTCATCATTTCTAAGGATGGAACAAACTCCATGCTTAAATTGTACATCTAGGCCATTATCCATTAACTGGCCAACACTAAGCAAATTCTTGGTTAACTTAGGAACATAAAGAACATTATCTAGATTCATCCTTTTGGATGATCCCACATACAAGGGAATTGTTCCTATTCCACTTATCTTACATTCTTGACTACTTGTAGTATAGATTGATCTATGTAAGTCATTGTAAGAAAGTAAGGTGGAGAATATGTCCTTTTGATTTGTCATGTGGGAACTTGCCCCACTATCAATCCACCAAGAATCATTGGTGTTGCTCTTGGATGATGGTGGTTTGTTGGAAACCATCAAGGATGACTCTTCATCCTCCTCTTCCTCCTGATGTGCAATGTTGCTTTGTTTGCTCTCTTGTGCCTTCTTCTTCTTGAGACATTCTGATGCAAAATGTCCTTTCTTTCCACAGAAAATACATTTGTACTTGGACTTGTCTTTGATCTTGCCCTTTGAGCTTGAAGCCTCATCCTCCTCCTTGGTCTCCTTGAAGTGCTTCTTCTTGCTTTTGAATGAGAAATTAGCTTTCTCATCACCATCCTGCAGAGAAATAGCATTCATTCTTGCATTGGTATGCAACATCCTACACTCTTCAACTACTAATACATTGTGTAGCTTTTCTATAGTAGGCAAAGTGTCTTGGATTGCAAAGCTTTGGACCAAATTTGTAAAGCCACTCCCTAGACCATTTAGGACAATCTGAACAAGCTCACTATCTTGAATCTTCTCTCCAATGGAAGCTAACTCCCTATTAAGAGACTTGATTCTTAGCACATAATCTTGTGCATTCTCATCACTCCTCTTCATGCTTTGTAGAATCTGATTCCTAAGCATGAGAACCCTCGAAGTGTTACTAGACTCATAGATAGATTTTAAAGATTCCCAAGCCTCTTTAGCACTCTTACATGATGATACTTCCCTTAAAAGATCATTGCTTACATTCATCTTAATATAGTGAAGTGCAAGCCTAGACCTCTTCTTGTATCTCACTAATTCCTGTGCACCTAGAGGTTCATCTTCATCATCTATTAGAAACTCATAAAGATCCTGGAGCACCATTAGTGACTCCATCCTCACTTTCCAAATAGCATAATTGGTAGAATTTAACCTCTCACTAGCTTCTAGAAGGTAGGCTCCCACTGATCCCATCTTACTAGCAAGATTCTACACACAAGATATAGATTTGTTTGGACCTGAAACTCACCAAGGTTTCTAACTTGCAGTGTTTCACTCAAATGTTGACTTCTAATCCAATAGATGGATTTGTAATCACAGTTCTATCACTCCCTCACAAGCTGGAATGAAGATAAGATGAGATGAAAACTACACTCAAGCAAATCTTGCCAATCTTAGCTATTCTTGGACAAAAACTGACTCTATCTCTCTCATTCACTTTGATGTACTTTCAAGACCTGGTTTCCACTTTAAGAAGCTCTGAAATCAGCCTAGATTAATTAGTTTTCATGAAACAAATTCAAAACTAATCAATGGCAAGTGATCTTGGTAGCTTATCCTAGGATTTGCACCAAAAATTACATCAAACTGACACCATATGAATTTTCTATGATCCAATGAATATGGGTTATTAAGTGCTGGTTCAGAGATGCCCACACGTGTGAACAGTACGGATTTTGATCCTGAAAAAGTTTGGGATCAAATCCCCTCACCAAAACCTAGATACCAGCTCGCCCTTCCATTACTAGCTTTTTGCACCAAAACCTGCTAAAACTGGATTAGATTCAAACACAGATCAATGGCCTTGTACTTGGCTCTGATACCAAGTACAGTACTAAGGACCATAAATGGATCTTTGAATGATCCACAAGGTGATTGTATGCTTGTTAAACAATCTATCAGAAACTAGTCATCAGAAAACAAGATCTAGTTTAGCAGCTTGATAGGAAACAAGTAGAGACAATCAAAGCATTGATCAAATAGTCTAATCCAACTCCACACGTGTGGAAATAAGGCTGTAGTACGGCCTGTAGACAGTGTTTACAAAGTGCCAAAGCTGGGTTTCATTGGAAAAATAGAGTAATCACCATACAATGAGAGGAAACCCGAGTTTCTCCTTGAGGCTCCAAAAAGTTTCTATCTTCTCACTATGGAGAATGGGAATACATAGTAAAACACACTTACTTTGCAAAGTTAGGTGAAAATCCAGCATGTAATAAGGAAGTAGACTCCATTTTCTTGCCCTAATGTGGAAACCCTAGCCTAGATCCAAGAGTCATGCTTGGTAGGTGCATGGTAGGTACAAATCTCATCATAAATCATGGTCTAGATCCTACAAAGTAGGAATCACTACCAAATAGACACAACCACTCCTCTTGACTCGTGGTAACCTACTTTAGGTGTGTATGTACAAGTGGCACTTTGGCCATTCAAGTAACCAACAAACAATATTGACAAAATGTACAATATTCTATATGGCTAGATTTGCCAATGTAGGCAATTTTTCACAAGATCCTTGCACCTGGCAAGAGGCATGGAAACTTATATAGATTGTCACATTGTTATTCTAATACTAGTCAAGCCTTGAAAACCTCTATTCTTGTCAATAAAGTGTTACTATGGCATCATTGATTAGGACACTTGAATCATACATATCTTTCATACATGTCTAGATGATTCCTAGCACTTGATCTCAACTATCCATCCAAGAATGTCGACCTCCCTGTCTATCATAGTTGCATCCTTGGAAAGCAAACTAGGATTCCCTTGCAATTGAGTCATAGGCATGCAACAAAAGATTTGTTAAACGTTGTTTATTCAGATATATGTGGTCCAATGCGAACTTCGTCATTGCTAGATGCAAAGTATTTTATTATCTTTTTTATGAAAATACCACTAGCCATTGCCCTTGGATCTCTCTAGCACACATCTCCTAGCTGATGCACGTGCTCTCCATCCACCAACTCCCGGGTAGACTGAGTGAATGGCAAAAGGGAAGCCCCACCACTAAATAGGCATAACATAGTGGGTCCCCCCATCAAGCACGGTCCCGCCGACGACACGTGACCACCTAGGATGGTGAAGCGTGGCACCAAAACATGTTGATAATGCCAAATCCGTGTATGCCCCTTGCGAGGCTGTCACTGAAGGATTTTTTGTTTTCACTACTTGATTGATTTTTTTTTTCTTTGAAAAAAAATAGTTTAAAAAAAATGATGAGCAAAAGTCAAAAAAGTCATCAAACTGGAAAAAGGGGAAGGAAAGTATTTTCAGAAGAAAAGTTTTGATGAAAAATGACTTAGAAAATCACTTTTTGGATCATATTTTGTACATACATTTATAGAAACCTTCACCGAATTTTCAGATGACACATCCACCTCAGATATCTATACTGAGTTGGTGGGCAAAGGTTCTTCCCTACAGTTACTACCTAATTTGACCTTAGGTGAATGGTCAGCATTATGTCATTTTGGGAACTTTTGTCGCAATCATCAAATCATCATTATGGACCTTCTATGAAAGATTTCAGATCATTGATGATCCAATCCATGTCCCAAATCTTTGGTTACAAAAGAAGAAAATCCTACCAATGAGATGCAGACTCTAATACAACTTGATCAAACGTGAATAAAATGATAATGTACTGTTGTTGTCCGTACAAAACCATCAAGCTACTATATTTCACACGTGTGAATCCAAAAATAGCAAATTTAGATCATTCTACACATAGAATTGCATGCAATCACAAGTATAGTGCACCAATGGATAGTAGAACCCAAGTGAACCATGTATAAGCATGAAATGAGATAGAGAAAAGAGAAGATGTGTCTCTCCATGAGTTTCCTCCTTTTATAATAGGTCCAAAACCTATTTGGCCACCTAGCTTTCCCTCCAAAATGCTAACCCTACTATTTTTGGGTCTAGATTCAAAGTACCCAACATTCAAATTTGAATCTACTCAAACGTGCCTTCTAACTTTCCCACACTTTCAAAAGTGTTTATTCAAATGAAATTTAGACTAATGAACTTTGAAAAGTCAACTACAACCCAAATTGATGATGAGTTACCAGATGCTGCCATTGATACAATACTTGAATGGGCCGTAGACATAGTGGAATATCTAATGCGGGGCCAACCTGGAAAATTCTTATCTAAGGCTGAAGAAGTTGATTCTAAAAGTTAGACCCTATTTGTTTATTTTCGACCAACTATATTGCAGAAGATCAAACAATATACGTAGAAGATGTATCCTTCCACATGAGGCCACCCAGATTATCTCAATTTCACATGAAGGCATGGGTGGTGGTTAGTTCGCATCATACATTATAGTTCGCAAGATCTTGCAATCAGGATGCTAAAGGCCAATGGTTCATAAGGACACAAAAGAATACTTAAGAAAATGTGATGTGTGCCAATGAGCTAGGAGACCAACAAGATTGATTTACGATCTACTACATCCAGTTCTAGCTCAAGCATCATTCGAGAAGTGTGGATTGGACTACATTGGTCATATCCACCTAGCTACAAGAAGTTCACAATCCCAATACATCATCGTGGCTATGGATTATCTCACCAAATGGGTAGAAGCCAAGGCAGTGCGAACAGCTGATGCACAATCAACTGCCAAATTTCCATACGAAAACATCATTGTGCACTTCGGATGCCCAATGGAGATAGTCAGCAATTGCAGAAGCCATTTCATCAATGAGACCGTCAAGGTCCTATTGGAGGAATTCTTCATGATCCATCGATTCATCACACATTATTATCCTTGTGGTAATGGGCAGGTAGAAGCATCCAACAAGATCCTGTGCAGCATCATCACAAAGATAGTAGAAGCTAGCAAATTTGATTGGGAACACAAGTTGCATGCTACGTTGTGGGCATTCATGATAGCATACAAGGGAAGCATTGATCAAATGCCATTCCAACTGGTTTATGGTCAGGATGCAGTAATGCCAGTGGAGTTTTTTGTACCTTCATTAAGAGTAGCCACTGTATAGCATCTTGATTAATCCAAATCTCTACAATTGCACCATAAGGCCTTGCACAGACTTTGTGAGACACACCTACTAAGTTGTGCATGCATTGGTAGCTGAAAAAGCACGTCATAAGGCATGGCATAATCGTCGATTACACAAGAATATCTCCAAAACAACCTTCGCAAACATCAAAAAATGGAATTAGGGTACTGAAATTGACCTGCCTATATAGTCACATCTTGAAAATTCTGAAAATTGAGCAAGTTCTGTGAGAGTTCCCACCCTCGTAGAACCTTCGCAAGGCAGTCAAATCAGCTCAAGAACTCTCGCAGACTTCTCTTAGAACTATGTGAAGAAGGTCCCAACAAAATTCGGTCTGGAACTAAGCAGTGAAAAGTGCACTTATCCTAATACGCACTCTAATTCTCCTCTATATAAGAGGGGAATTCAAGTCATTTGGCACTTCACGCAGCGAAGCTCTTGTCTAATTTTCAACTGAATTTCCAACATTCTTTGTTTGCGACCAAACTTCACACACGCTCTCATCACCCTTCATAACCACCTGTTATACACTTGTTGCCACCTTTTCCATCTTCGTTCACTTGAACTCCAGCCTTTTCAGTTTTTGAAGTCTTTTTCTCGTCATGAAAATCTTTTTCTCTTTTCCTAGAAGCCCTTTTTTTCTTATTCCAATCACTACCACATCATACCTAGCCCCTAACTAGACCCACCACCATCATGGCATCCTCCTCCAACCCCGATGATCAACCTTCCAGCCCTTCTAACAAAATTGACTCCAAACAAATCATCAAATGTGAAATCTCTATTGATACCTAGATCTAGGCTCTGTCATCAAAGTCTATGATCCACAATGGGTTCAAGCTGCTGGCCCTGTTCCCCAAGCAATGGGCATTTACCCAACGCTATTTTCCTCCACCATTAACATGGACTTCGTCCTCATGGCCTTCGCCACGCGGGACACAAAGAAAAAAAGGTTCTACATCTAGTACCATGATAAGATGCACCATGTGCATGTCACATGCTAACTCCCTGGCTACCATCGGGATTGTTTCTGGTGATAGACCCAAGCCTATCCACCATCGTGCTCCTACCCTCATCCAACCCTACCTAACCCCTCCTACTCCTGAAACCATTATTTTATAGAGGCTATCAATAATCCCATCGTCCAAGCCACTGCCCATCTGCAAAACAATTTCCTAGTCATCTCAAGTCTGCAAAAGGATCGCATCCAATCCAGCCTCCTCATCCAAATTGTGGAATCCTACAAGAAATATCCAAACCCCTCAATTGTGTCCTATGATTGGCATGCCTTCACTATCAACGAATTGTACCTTACCATAGAACCCAATCGGTGTGATCGAATCACCGCAAGACCTCTTCTCTACAACCCCGTTGCTACCATCCTTGAATAGAAAGTTCGTGATTTTGATGGCTCTGACATCCTATCCACCATCAGTCCATACACCAGCCTTGTTCCTCCTACCACTACTCATTCTACTTCAACTAACTCATCGGCTAGCAAACATATGGGTGGTGATGCCTCAACCTCAGCAACTCCTCTTGCCACCCGACAATGCATCGCACCTTCACCCCTGCATCCGCTTCTTCTGCATCCATTTCTCCGCTTGCATTTCTGCCCAACCACCCATAGCTGCCACCATCTCTATTCCTATTACTCCCATTCCTCCACCTTCCGCAGTCGTTCTCGCTTCTTCTGTACCCTCCATCACCATCGCATCTTTCCTACCTCTCTTACTTCTTCCGTTTCCACTCCACTTCTTAACATTAACCCTCTCGATTCCTAGATATCGGTCAACACTCTCGATTGGATGAAAATCTTCAATCTCACACCTCCAACATCTCCTTCCATCCTCGACACCACACTTTAATTCTCTCTTCTTCCACAAGTAGCTTCTTTCGAAACACCCATCCTGACACCCCTCCACACCATCGCATTCCTCTCACACCCCTTCTAGATCCATCTCATCAAACTGCCAAGGGTGACAACCACAAACCATTGCCTGATGAAGCTTTCACACAAATAGAGTACGTACCATCTCCTCCACATGCAGATCCCACCACACCGGAAGACTTGGTAGCACAAGAAAAGCTTGTTGAAGATGATGACAATGGTGTGCAAGTACCGCACCTCAATCATCCCAGGAAACAGCACCATACCGACCGGCCCTATGAATCTCATGTTGGCGTACCAAAACTTGGGAATCTTTGTGGCAAGATGCGGTAGCAGCCAAGGCCTTATTGGGCGGCCACATATTCAAATTGGCTACCAACAACATAAAACTGCAAGCAGAAATCACCCAACAAGACTTGTAGGTGGCCACACAACATGAGCAGGTAGTGAAAGATAAGGTGCTAGAACTGGAAAAGCACGAAGAAGATCTCTAGAGGTAAATTAAATGCCTCTTCAAATCAACAACGGAGGCCTCCATACGGGTTTAGGAGATCGAGCAGCAAGCAGCGTAATGTCTTGTCCTGCTCCAGGCACAACTACAAGTACTCGAAACAAAAAATCAACATTTGGGAGCGGAGGTGCAGGGCTCACAACAAGCCGCTTGGTTAGCCCAACCCATTCCCACTAATCATCTTCTCAGCCAAAACGAGCTGGAGTTTTTAACGATGCAAGTGGGACGGTATGAACAAACATAAGCGAACTTCGACGACTACCGAAAACATGCAATCCGAGAGCTCCAATAAGATAAAACCACTCTCAAATCCTGCCAAAGGCACATGGATCAACAATCGCAACCAAACTCAGTGGTACTTCCAACGCCACATGTATTTGGAACTGCACAGGCTAGTATGAGCCAAGACAAAGGGAAAAACACAGCAGAACTAGATTTTCACGACCTAGGATTTGCCGCAACGAAATTCAGCCAAGCAGAATAAGGCCAGGACCAAGGTCTCGATACAAGCCAATGGCAAGCCGGGGGGGGGCAACAAGCCTCCACCTCTGCCAGATCTCACAACATCTCTGACAGCCTCGCCTTTCGTAGACCAAAGTCAGTAGAGGATCAAATCAATGAAATTTTAGTCACATATCCCTACGAATCTTCATGCAACTTGTTGGATTATTCTCCTTCTTACCAATCGTCTAATCAATTTTAATCTTCATCCATTGTTTATCCAATTCTGCGGAGTTTCTAGTGTGTTTATACAGTCTGCAGAATTACAAGTGTTTTTACACAATCTGCAAAATTACACGGAGTTTACGACAGTGTCGCATTTTTGGCTTGACAGAAATCTCGTGAAAAAATGCAGTATCACCTTTTTCGCATTTTTCGTCTGTTAGGAATCTCGTGCAAATATGCAGTGTCGCATTTTTCGCTTTTTTCAAAGAGCCTCAAATGTTAAGAAAATGACTCTGACAAAGTGTGGGACAATCCTAAATGAGATTTAAGGACACCTTTTCATTTTTTACCTTTTTCGCTTTTTTGCCAAAAAAACCCGACAGTGTCACCTGTGGCTGTTTTAGTTCATTTTTGCAGAGCTACAGTTTTGGTTCATTTATGCAGACAGAACGTTTACGGCCAATTTCATCACTTATCAGCAATCAATGACAAGGACCGGATGGATGCCAGCGGATCACCAGCCAACTGGCGATCACAATTATAGATCAAATCTCAGCCAGTCGCGACGTTGTCTTTCTTGAAGACAAATTCCACGATTTCAAGCAGAAGCAACCAATGCAGGAGTCTGTCACAGCAGCTCCACTCTTCGTCGACATGCATTGACCTATGAACGTTCAAACAAAAGAGTTTGTCCCAACAACTCCTCTTACCATCGATGGGCCTAGACCCCACGATTGTTCCACCACAAGCTGATATGATCTCAGTCATTCACCGAGGAGAATTGTCTGCTCAAGCACCTACAGTTCGAAGGTCTGCAAGACAACGACAGCTACCTGATCACTTAGTCCCTCAAAGTTTTATCATTCATGATGAACCTGCCTCCATAGCAAAAGCATTGTCAATGCCCGATTCAAACAAATGGAAATCTGCCATGGATGCTGAGTATCATTCACTAATGAAGAACAAGACCTGGAGTCTTGTTTATCCTCCTACATGTGTAAAGTCGATTGACTCCAAGTGGATCTTCAAGCTAAGGCTTAAGGCAAATGGATCAATATCCAAATGGAAAGCTTGATTGGTGATTAAAGGATTTGAGCAAGTCTATGGAATAGACTACACTGAGACCTTCAGTCCAGTGGTAAAACATCAGTCTATTCACACCTTATTGGATATAGCTGCTGTAAAGGATCTGGACATTCACTAGATGGACGTCCAGACAGCGTTCCTACATGAATATATACAAGAAGACATATGTAGGCAGTTGTAGTATAGGGGTCCATTCACTAGGAGCCGCCCGTGCACACCTGCATAGCAAGAGAGAGAGAGAGAGAGAGAGAGAGAGAGAGAGAGAGAGAGAGAGAGAGAGAGAGAGAGAGAGAGAGAGAGAGAGAGAGAGAGAGAGAGAGAGAGAGAGAAAGAGGGAGAGTAAAGAGTTCTCCAAGGATGGTTGCGGCTATGGGGGCTCGAGCGCCTACCCATAGCTATGCACCATTCACCCTTGGAGAGAGAGGGAGAGAGAGCCTAAGTTGAGAAAGGCCTTGGGGGCTCGAGCGCCTACCCAAAGCTATTCTATCCCAACGTAGGGGAGAGATAGAGAGAGAGAGAGAGAGAGAGAGAGAGAGAGAGAGAGAGAGAGAGAGAGAGAGAGAGAGAGAGAGAGAGAGAGAGAGAGAGAGAGAGAGAGGAGAGAGAGAGAGAGAGAGAGAGCTTTATTAAGAAGAATAGAAGATGTATACAATGGAAAATGGCCTCCTTATATAGTTGAGGAGGGAAGGCCATCTTGGCTCTCATTGGCCTATTTACAATGGCATCCTAGCCCTTCAAACTAATTGAACTTCAATCTAATGGTTCATTAGGAAAAAGGCCAAACTCACATGATTCATGTGAGTTTGAGAGATTCCCTTTTAACTTAGAACCTTATGAACTAACTAAGGCCCCAAGTCTTTTATTCAAGTTCTACCTAACCATTTTGCGTGCTCATTGGGTTGGGCTTACACACGCAGGACGCCAGTGCCCTCACACTTTATTATTCTAGTTGTACAATGTACTGTGGCGGGGCCCACAAGGTAAGGCTTGGCCAATAGTACTTTAAGTGGTGGAACCCACTTATTTATTTATGTATAGGAAATACCCACAACAGGGTCCACGACCCAAAGTAGTGCCGGTCCCTCGGCACTAGGCAGTAACTGTCGTGAAGGGGCGTTGTTGTCGTTTTTTTTTTTATTTTATTGTTGGGACATTAACAGGGGTCAACATCTCGTATGTGAACAATTAGACCACCTGTGATGCATGTCTGAAGGGTAAGATGTCTCGCACTCCATTTATCAAAGACTACAGAACGACTAAGATTCTGGAGTTAGTGCATTCTGACATCTGTGGGCCTTTCAATGCGATCTCAATAGGAGGCTCAAAATATTACATAACCTTCATTGATGATTATAGTAAATTTGTCAGAGTGTATTCTATTTGGGATAGATCAGAAGCGCTTGATAAATTCACAGAGTATGTGAGTTGGGCAGAGAGATGCACATGCAACAAAGTGAAGCAGATCAGGATAGATCGAGGTGGCGAATACATCTCGAATTGCTTCACTGATTTCTACAATGATCGTGGCATCATTCATAGAAGGACTGCAGACTATACACTACAGCACAACGGTGTTGCAGAGAGGAAGAATAGGACTCTGATGGAAGCTATCAGATGCATGATGGCCTACTCGAAAGCTCCAAAAGTCCTGCGGGCTGAAGCAGTAGCTATAGCTACATACATCCAGAACAAGACAGGGAAGTCTGGTGTCCCTCACATGACACCGCATGAACTATGGTGGGGTAGAAAGCCCAATCTGTCACACATCAGAATCTTTGGTTGTGCAGCTTATGCACATATCCCTGATAAACTTTGAAAGAAGCTTGACAAGAAAGCTGAACAAGGATTCCTGGTAGGTTATGACAACAATTCGTCATACTATAGAGTCTACATGCCAGACACGAACACTGTGAAGACAGTGAGAGATGTCAAATTCAATGAGAGCAGGACGATGGCCAACAATGATCCTATCAGAACAAAGTTCTGGAGAGACAGTACTATGATCTGCCACCAGCGATAGAGGGAGCAGAAAAATATGAAATCGAAGAACTTTAAATTGCTTCCCATTCGATTGACGAATCAGAAGATGAAAGATTTGAGAAGTAGCCTACTGCTATATTCTTGTAAACCAGGATGGTTTTGGACCTAGCAGAGCAGACAAAGGCAAAGGCATTGCTGTCCCAGGAGAATCTCCTAGAAGGTCAACAAGACCACGAAGAGCGCCATCAAGATACGTGTCAGGCAACTCAGCTTCCACATCAAAAGAGTTCTGTGGATTCAGTGGTGAACCACAGACTTTCGAGGAGGCAATTGAATGTCCAGAGAAGGACAAAGGATCCAAGCCATAAACGAAGAGATGGAGTCCATGAGAAAGAACTAGGTATGGACGTTGGAGCCATTACTAGATAAGCGAAAGGCTATCAAATGCAAATGGGTTTACAAGCTCAAGTATAGACCAGATGGAGATGTCTCAAAATATAAGGCAAGACTGGTAGCGAAGGGATTCTTTCAAATATATGGTATTGACTACTCTGAGACCTTCTCTCATGTCGTCAAACATTCGTCCCTACATTTATTATTTGCATATGCAGCTGCTTATGACCACAAGATCCACATTGTGGATGAGAAGATAGCCTTCTTGCATGGCGAGTTAGACGAAGAGATCTACATGGACCAACCCCTAGGTTATGTCTCGAATTCACTTCCTGATTATGCATGCAGAATGCATAGGAGTATCTATGGTCTGAAGCAGTCAGCTCGACAATGGTACAAAAAGAAAAATCAAGCCCTAAAATCATTGGGATTCAAGCCACTAATGGCTGATTCCAATGTGTATGTAAGAATTACTGATGGAAAGATCATTATTGTGGCTGTGTATGTGGACGACACTCTGATACTCTGCAAGAATGAGCAGCTGACTGCTAAAGTGAAGAAAGACATCTCAAAACATTTTAAGATTGTGGATCTGGGATGACATTCTGACAAAACCGTTGTCAAGGGAAAAAACATTCCACACTAGTAGAATTGTTAAATCTCAGTTTGAATTCAGATTCGTAGCATTAAGCTTAAGGGAGAGTCTTGGAGTTTAATCTTACTCCTACTCATTCCTTTCGCCCTCCATCTCTCAAAGAAGTCGCTCTCTCAAACATTCTACAGAAATACACGTAAGGACCAAATAGGCAAAACCACAAGCTACCGCAATATCAACAAATGCAAAGACTCACCGTCAGAATCGCAAGTGTCTGGCTTACGGTTACTTACGAAGGTCTTACTCTTAGATTTTCTATAACTAGTTTCTTCTTCAAATGTCGAAGAATAAGATGAAGAATCAAAAGACACTTCTTCATTTGTTGAATCAGATTTGAATTCAGACTCAGTAGACGAGTCAGATTCTTCTATTCTTTTATGTTTATGTTTCTTATTACTTTTTCTATCATTTCTTCTCCTTTTAGAAATTTTCGAAGTTTCATAATTCTTTGTGGATGCTATGACATCAACTAACGAATTTGTCAATCCCTAACGATAGTAGCTATCCATCTTCTTGGGTAATCCACCCAAGAACCATTCATTTTTCATGGGGACAGGATATTGTGCTCCTAGCTTTCCTATCAAATTCTGAACTCTTCGAGTGTATTTCCTAAGCGACTCCTTCGGCCTTTTCTCCACAGAATTAAGTCGTGCTAACAATCTTGTAGAATAGCCTATTTCCTTGAACTATTTAAGAAACACTGCCTTTAAAGCATTCCAAGTATTAACTGTATCGAGAACCAACTGACTATACCAAATTCTCGCCTGCTTACACATAAGACCTAGTAGGATTCTAACCTTATCCTCATCAGTGTTTTCCTTACTGGCTATAGTAATTGACTCAAACTGTGATAAATAGCTATCCACATCATCAGGTGATGACCCTTTAAAGAAGTCATATCTGATTTTGGTAGATGTGGGTGGCGTTGGGTTCGCCATATTATCAGGTGGTGGATCCGGTGGATTAGATGGATCAGACGACTCGGAACTATGTTTAGATGGTGTAGATTCAGAAGATGGTTCACACTCTTGTTCGAATTCTGGTTCTGGTGGTGGATCTAAGTCTTGTTCGAACTCGGATTCAGAACTATGTTCGGAAGAAGAAGAAAATGATGAACCTGAGTGATTTGTCGAATTAACAAATTCTTTCTCAAACGAATTAACAAGTGATACAGAAGTGTTGTAAAGATTATTAAACACTTCAGTACTAAGTGTATTTCTTATGGTGAATTTAATAAATTCTGAAAATACAAAATGCGATCTCCTATATGCTTCTAATCGTTGTGCTCTCTCTAAGCGTTTTTGCTCAGAAGTAGTGCATGACTGATAGGGTGGCATACATTACATGAATAAGATTTGGTGGACTTAGTACACTTAAACTCATAAAAAAGACGAAGATGTCTCCCCGGCAACTATGCCAAGTTATGTGGTAGCCTAATCGTTATAGATTTTTACAAAATCATTTAATTAAGTAGTAAGACAGAGAAAAATCTTCTCTTTCAGATGATAAGTGTACAAAGGTGATGGAGAGATGGTGAATGTAATATTCAACACAGAATACTACAATGACATATCTGGTTATCCAAAGATATTGAGTAAATTGGCGTCCAAAAACACCAAGATGAAACAATTTGAAGGTATAGAAGGGTATGTTATCTTCCAGGCTCTTCGGATAACAATTAGCAGCTTAATCTGATAGCGACAAGCAAAAGATCTTTCACAACAGAATTTGTTTGGCTATTGATTCCTCTCAACAAGCACAAGAAATTAGTTCTTATTGTAGAAAGCTAACAGAGCAAAACGTCAATTGAGTTCTTTATCTAAACATATTGCTCATTCAGAATTAAAAGAGGTTTTGTTTAAAGTTATGCTTTTAGGCTTCAGCTGATTCCCTACACACATTAGTTAGAACTGTCGCTCTCGGATGTTGCCTATAAATCCACGTTAGAAAATCTGAAATTCAGTACAAAGTAAAGAGTGTGTGCCACAGACTGATGCAGTGTTCGCTCAATTAATAAAAAGTATGACTAACAAATAGTAGAGGAAAGGAATACACAAGCTTATAAAACTGGCTCTCTTCTCTCTATTCATAGCGAGATCTCTGCGTAATTACAATGGCACTGAGTGTCATCCTTATAGAGACGAACACCAAGCCTAATCGTGGATCACCAACCGTTAAGGTATCAGTTGGGATCAGCTAGTGTGTCGATCTAGAATGTCGCGAGCTCCTTAATCACAATGAATTTACAAGATGCAAATAGGGCTTTACATTGATTTAGGTACTATTGCATATTTACATGTGCAAAAATTGAAAAATTTGCAATATATAACAAATAACTTGGATAATGTGAAATCATAGCCTCCACAATTTTGTATCATTTTTTATGATGAGCCTAGAAGATATATTGTTGGGAGAAGGAATAGAGAATGAAGAACGACTCCCCCTAATGTGGACTGCTAGTAACTATCAGCAAGAAGGATCTCGACGACAAGGAAAAGATAGAACATGCTGAATAAAATTACAACTCATGCGTTGAGGACCACTGAGATAATTTCATACTCAAACAAATAACATGTCTTATAGTTCACCGAAGAGCTAAATAGTATGTGAAATTACTATTGATCAGTTTGAAAGTGAAGTCCAATTCAGAATTCAATTGATAGTGCAAAAAAATAGTGCTCGTTCCTCAGGCGTCAGAGACAACCGTCATCTGATTGAAGTCTAAGGAGTCAAAGACGTCCGTGATTCGATCATACTGAGTGAACGAGTTCAGAGAAAGCAATTGAGAAAGTGTAATCAATCACAACGCACACATATCCAGGTAAGACACATATAGTAGAAGGTATTGTTGATATTACACTGAATGCTTTTCAAAAGAGCATTTGCTCAATATGGAGCATGAACAACACAACTGATTACAGCCTAAATGCGACATAAACTTTGATGCTCAATCTTCTGCCCTCTTGCACCGTATTTAGTGAATGCGAGCTAGATGTATATATACACAACATTCTTGTGATTACAAGAATTAATTAACTAATCTATAATGCCAAGACTAGTGGATATTGGTCGTGAATGTACTTTACAGATATTTGATGTACAATGACATCTGTACAATGTGTGTATTAGTTAGACAAGATGGATGACCCAATGGAGTCGAAGTAGTCAAACGCATCGATCGTCGAAGTAGTTAGATGACTCGATCGTCGAAGTAGTTGGATGATTTAATCGTCGAAGTAGTCGGATGAGTCGGATACTTTGGATACTTCGATTGATCGTGGAAGTAGTCGAGTGACTTGATGTTTGAAGTAGTCAGAGATGGCCAGGTCTTCGATCTTCTTTAAATGGTTTGAAATAACATTTGAATGTAGAGATTGACGGGAATGGATACCCTTTACTCCAGAGATGAGGATTAGTGAGAAGGTCGACGTATTCGTCCTTTGAAAAAGTTCAACTGGTTCGTTCTATTTAGAATGTCACAAGTGACAAACTGCTTGAGCAGAAACCCGTGAATTTTACCAAGCATTACTCTGCACACAAAATGAAAGTAGTTTTGTAGGTACTATAGTCTATGTTAAAAAAAACACGACTAAATATGCAAAATAGCAAAACAGAAAACTATGATTCCTGTAGGTATCAGATGAGCATACAGAAAACGTAAATAGGTTGCATCTAATCCTAGATCAACAGTTAATTCAAGGATCAAGAATGTCCAGAAAAAGTCTTGAATGAAGTTGAAACACCAAGGAGGAAACTGTGAGCTTAATCTCCAACATATACTCCAAAAATCACTTTAAGGAATCTGTAGTGAGAAGGAAATAGAAATCCTTCAAGTGTTTATCCTAGAGGAAGGTTGGGAATACGTGTGAAAAGTACAGTAATAAGGACCATAAATGGATCTTTGAATGATCCACAAGGTGATTGTATGTTTGTTAAACAATCTATCAGAAACTAGTCATCATAAAACAAGATCTAGTTTAGCAGCTTGATAGGAAACAAGTAGAGACAATCAAAGCATTGATCAAATAGTATAATCCAAATCCACACGTGTGGAAATAAGGCTGTAGTACGGCCTATAGATAGTGTTTACAAAGTGCCAAAGCTGGGTTTCATTATAAATCAAGAGTAATCACCATACAATGAGAGGAAACTCGAGTTTCTCCTTGAGGCTCCAAAAAGTTTCTATCTTCTCACTATGGAGAATGGGAATACATAGTAAAACACACTTCCTTTGCAAAGTTAGGTGAAAATCCAGCATGTAATAAGGAAGTAGACTCCACTTTCTTGTCCTAATGTGAAAACCCTAGCCTAGATCCAAGAGTCATGCTTGGTAGGTGCATGGTAGGTACAAATCTCATCATAAATCATGGTCTAGATCCTACAAAGTAGGAATCGCTACCAAATAGACACAACCACTCCTCTTGACTCGTGGTAACCTACTTTAGGTGTGTATGTACAAGTGGCACTTTGGCCATTCAAGTAACCAACAAACAATATTGACAAAATGTACAATATTCTACATGGCTAGATTTGCCAATGTAGGCAATTTTTCACAATACGAGGATGAGGATTTTCTCAAATACGTTGATCCTCACCGTTTCAAGCCTGCATGAAGATCTAGATTGTGTGACAATGAGAGTAAATAATCAAAGCACATGAAAAAGCAAGTTCCCAACATGATTTTAGAGAGGATAAAATAGCCTACTCTCGGGTAGAGAGAGAAAGTGAGTGAGCTCTCAAGAAGTAGAGAGAGAATATGAGGAAAAACAATGTGTATCACATAGATTTCTTCACAAAAACATGTATGTACAATAAGAGAGATCCTCCATATAGTACTAGCACGAGATCTAGCATAAGGACATGCTCTAGAATGATTGGACCCCATCTATTTCCTTTCTACATCATGATTGTATCAGTGTAGTCAATCCCATATTTTTGTGAAAAACCTTTTGCAACCAACCTTGCTTTGTATCTGATGTTATCTCCATCAAGACCTGTTTTGATCTTGTAGATCCACTTGCATTTAACTAGTTTTTTTCCATCAGGTATAGGTGCAAGTGTCCATACATTGTTCTTATACATCGATGACATTTCATCCTCCATTGCTTGAATTCAATGATTTTTTTTTGGTCCATCAATAGCCTCCTCGAATGTTTGAGGTTCATCTGTGAAGCCACAAAATTTGACACCTATATTTGTTGAAACATCCTGACCAAACCTTACTAGTGGTTTTCTTTGTCTTTCTTCTCACAGTTTGTATAGGTCTCCAATTCAATTCTGCAGTTTCGGATTGGACCTTTTCTGCTTGAATTCAAATTGGTGATTCGAGTCTTTCAGGTACTCGATCTTTAACTCCCTCTGAATCTGATAATTCTTGTTCATCATCTGCTTGCTTTACTTCTGTCGTTGGTAACTCATAATGACTCTTGAGAATTTCATAGTCGACTAAGTCAGTCTGCTTCACCTCCACGATCTGTGCAAATTTGCTTCAACTTGTTGTCTGTCTGCTTCTCAGCCCAATTCGTATACTCAATGAATTTCTTGAAAGCTTCTGATTTTGTACGAATAAAGTATACTACAGTGAACTTGCTGAAGTCATCAATAAATGTTATGAAGTATTTTGCATCACCTAAAGACAATACTCCGAATGGTCCACAAATATCCGAATGTACAATTTCCAATACCTTGGTTGCTTTATAAACATCTTTAATGAAAGGTGTTTGAGTCATTTTGCCTTTAAGACATGATTCGCTGGTAGTTCAAATATCTCAGCTCTTGATTTCAACTCCTTCGATTCTCTGACTCTTGTTGGCTTGGTACAAGGCTTCCATGTTCATGTGACATAACCTCTTGTGCCACATAATATCTGTCGATTCTTGAGTTTGATTTGCCTGTTCGATTTGAGTTCGAATGCTCAAGTGATACAAATTACCTTCTCTGTTACCTTTAGCAACTAGGTTATCAGAATCTTCATCAAACAATTTACAAGAGTCCCTTGTGAAGGTTATTGACATTTATGTATCGACTATCTTTGCTATGGATAGAAGATCTTTATCAAGAGTAGGAACATAGAGAGCTTCCTCCAGTTTCTTGTTTAGAACCATCTCCAAATATAATGAATCTCAAATAAATCGTCTTCTTATACTCAAACAAAATTTGTTTTGAGAAAACAAAATGTGAGGTGGCTCTTGAATCAAGTACTACTTCTCGAATTTTCAAATTTGATGAACAAGATAGATCAGCACAAACATATGCTGCTGAGTTTCTAGTCGTCCTGTCTTCTGCTGCTCTGGAGCATGCTGCCTTCTCTTGGACAAAATTTGAATCTGAAGGTTCGCTTTGATTCTGCTCCTCCTTGTTTCTGGGATTTTGATAACAGTCTACTTTTGCATGACCCTGTTTATGACAATGAATACAATCAGTCTTTGGATTCAACCAACACTTGTCCTCTGTATGACCTGATCTTTTGCATCTATTGTAAATCTTCCTAACACCAGAATCTTTCTGTTGTTTTTCCAGATTGTCGATCATTTGTCTTGGATTCGTCTGAACGATTTTAATTCTTCTTAGACGACTCCCTCTTAGACTTAAACTTCTTCAAAAATTTATTCTTTTGAGTAAATAGAGCATTTTTTGAATCACCATTATCGTCATAACGTTCGCGAGCTTCTACTTCCTCTTTGACTCCATCTATTCTCTTTTGAAGTGTCATAGTCGAATCTTTCACCAGTAAAGTTTGAGTTGTGTGGAATGACCTGGGTAGAGCTCGAAGAAAATAGTTAAGATGTTTTTCCTTTGAGATTGCATTTTCCATGCCAGAATTCTGCAAAGAAATATATAGATCCTTTATCTTTCGTACGAATTGCAATTCTTCCCATAATTCTTTCACGTTCGAAGTTGATGAAAGATCTAGCATTATGTTGTCATTCACTGAAGACACCATAATTGCTATAGCTTTGTCATTTTTCAAACTCCATTCTCGAAGTTCTTTGCCAGAAGTAATTGGATTCTCTTCTATTGGTTCTACCCATTGCCAAAGACCTTCACCCTTCAGTATGAGTGAAGTCTTTAATTTCCAGATTAAATAGTTCGAACCTTATGTATCCAAGATCGTACCGATCTTAGACTGAATATTGTTGATCGAAGACATCTTCTAATCTTCCGAATAAGCTCCAGATACGGCTGTTGATGGATTATGAAGGATGCTGAGAGGGGTCTGATTCTGATTCATCAGTATACATCTCTTGCTGCTTTGTTGGTTTCTCTGTTGTGTTTACAACAAGTAGTGCACATGTATTTATATTGTTACAGGATAGGTCTTTTGGCCTTTCACCTTCTGTAACAGACGATCTAACCGTTAAGACGGCTTATATTCAACAAACGTTTTGTTTCCAGACTCGAATTGTTCTTGTTCGCGAATTGTTCACGACAGTTGACAATTTCGAGTTTGAACAAGAATCAAAATATTTCGCGACAATTTATTGTTCGCGAATCTTTCGAGTTTCAAGAAGATATTGTTCGCAAAACTTTCAAGTTTCGAGATATGAGTTTCAAGTTCGTTTCTCAGCCTTTGTTAATTAAACCGTGCACTTTGTTAGTAGAACCGAGATTTGTTTGTTGAGGTGTTCTACAGATTCTTGGTATTTGGATTCAAGTGCTACTCAACAAGCCAACAAAATTGGTTTCATGAGCATAGTCAATCTACGACTCAAAGGTATGTCTCATTGGGCGATAGCAGTTGTCACAGTATTGATAGTGCAGACGTTGTCAAAAAATTGCAATTTCGGGATGGTGCTATTCTTATTCCAAATATTCTTCATGTTCCAAATCTTACCAAACCTCTACTTTCTATATGTAGATACTTTTGGTTTGAATAAACTCGCTTAACTCGCATTTCAATCACTTCCAGAATGTGCAATCTCCAAATCAGCGACAATTACCACTCTCTCTCTCTCTCTCTCTCTCTCTCTCTCTCTCTCTCTCTCTCTCTCTCTCTCTCTCTCTCTCTCTCTCTCTCTCTCTCTCTCTCTCTCTCTCTCTCTCTCTCTCTCTCTCGGACTCTTCTTTATCAAAAGCTACCACCCTTGATCTTGCTATAAATAAACATATGTGACTATTCAATTTTGACTTCAAAAAAATTATTCTTGATGGGTTTGAAGTGGAACTACTCTTTTAGTACCTCCCAAGCTTGTCTTGGTGTCATGGCATCATTGATGTGGGTAATGATGTGGTCCTTCACCGATAGGTTGATGAAGGTTAACGCCCTTCTAATCTTTTTGTCGAACACTTTGATGTTCGCTTCATTTGGTGGTCTTCTCTCATCACCTATGACAACACCCCACAACTCCTTCTCTATCAAAATGTTTTCCATTTTGAACTTCCACACTACATAGTGGGAACTCCTGTCCAATTTACTATTTTCGCTCAAAATGGACTCTCCCATGTTTGCCATCTCCAAAATGTCTAAAACTGCACCTATAGGCTAAAAGAAATATGCCGAAGCCAATAGTGGTGTCAAAATCCAAAAATAAGTACCTAAACTTTTTAGCTTACCAGGCCACCCGACGCTTTATTGCCAAATCAAAAGCCAAGATAGTTTCCATTTCGAAAATGCCTTTAGCACACACTCACCTCGAGGCTCTCAAAAGGGATTTTGGCATCCACTAATCACTTTCTTTATATCAAACAGTCTGTTTTGGTGTACTGTACTTGCAGGTACAATCCGGGTGCCCTTCGTTTGGTCTAAAATGGTTAAAGGAGGTGGAAATAAGGGCCGTTTTAGAAAATGAACTATTTTTTCACATTGAAGAAGCTTCACCTTTCAAGCATTTCTGGAACTTGGGTCCGTTCGACTTTAATTTTTTTTAATGAAGTCGAAAGGCAAAATGCACTTCAGGTGCCCTTGGGTCCCTTCAACAATATTTGGACTGTTAGTTCCATAAGATTCAATCTTGGCCACTATTCTCTGTTTGCGACCTCTCTTTCTGACATTGTTGCTTGTGCGGGTCTTTGACACCAAGGTTTTAAGTTAGACACCGCCCTATTCACAAGGGGAAAGGGTTTAAGGCACTGCCCTAATCACAAGAGAAAAAGGAGATCAGGGTTTAAGGCACTGCCCTAATCACAAGGCATAAGGGAAAGGGCTGAAGAGAGTTACAAGGGTTTCTTTTGCTTCTATCGTAGCGAGCAATCCTTTCTATCCATCTTCCATCGTCGCCTTTCCCTCTTGTCACCTCCTTGCTGACGGCTTGGATTATTTGAGAAGCATCAAGCACCTCGCAGTTTCCATCTTTTATCATCAATCATCAGAAGGTTTTGATCAGCACAGTTTTTTGAAGTTATTTCAACATGGTAAGCGGCTCTTATTTTTGTCTACGTCAAACTCTTTATTTTGCCTTCGCTAGGATGGATCTGTTTTCGGTTTTTTTTGCTTTTTCAGTGTCAATCCGTTGATTTCCGAATCGAGTTCAGTACGTTATTGCATAACGGCTGTTGTGCATTGCTGTAGACGGATTTTCGTTACGTAAACTTAGCTAGGATTTGAGACTTTCTTGTGGTGATCCTTTTATTGACATTGCGCACTTTTTAGGGTTCATTCACTTGCAACAACTGTATCATTTCATACATAAGATTTACGAAAGTGCTTCCTGTGGATGCTCTCTAATAAGATCAATCCGATCCTTGTGATGTGAAACTCATGCAAGATTGTCAAGATTCGGTATTGATAGGGTTTGTGTGGTTTTTGGACTCTCAGCCGCAGGGAGATTACATAGAGTTGCATCGGAAACGACATGGATATCGTCCAGACTTTTTTGAAAGGAAACGTAAAAAAGATGCACGCGAAGTCCATAAACGGTCCGCCTTTGCTCAGAAGGTATGTCATATCAGTTCATTTATAGTGATTGTATTAGGATTTTTAATATTATCTAGCAAGTTGAAGTATGTTTTCAATAGATAGCTAATGATCCAATTATTGTAAGGGACAGCTTGAACTGTTCAATTCGTCAGGGACATAATTTTAACTGGTTGATGAAAGCCATTGGAGGTCTTTGAGGACATTAGTTCTTCTAGTTGTCAAAGTAGCTTGCATAGTTCCATAGTGTATAGAACAACCTTATATGGAACATAGTTCCATACGCACAATATTTGAAACTTTTCTTAGATGAATTTTTGTGCTGAACAATGAAAAAAATAATCTTTATTTTTGTTGTTTTCTAAGGTTTTATCCTTTGTGTGGCAGGCTCTGGGTATCAAAGGGAAGATGTTTGCAAAGAAGCGTTATGCAGAGAAGGCGACTATGAAAAAAACGTAAGTTTTTTCGTTACCAGGGAGGTTACATGAAGAGAATGTTTTTTAGAGTCTTTTTGGGTGAGATGAACTTGTTTTTAGTTATGGTATGCTTAGCAAGCACGGGAAGTTTGTTAGTATTGGCAAGTTTCACAATGTATTGGTTCATGATGTTTTGGATTGCAATATGGCTTTACCATCATGAGGTAAATAGCTTGGTTCTGAAATTTATGGAGTTAGCAACCTTGTCCCCTTCCTTACAGATGCACTCCAACTTGAAGATTGTACTTCTTGTTTATTATGGTTGAGCTAAATTTGCTTTTCATGCTTTTGCAGGCTAGCAATGCATTCTGAAAGAACAAATCGGCACAAAATCGATCAAGTTGAAGAAGGAGCAGTGCCTGCCTATCTACTAGATCGTGAGGAAACATCTCGTGCAAAGGTAATGGCAGCCTTTTGAGAGTACTGTCCTGAATGAGCCATGTGCTTTGAACTTATCAGAATAAAGGAGGAATGTGTATAAGCTGGACCTTACCTTGATAATGATTTTCAAAGGCATTCTTACCTATGGGGCAGAAAGCCTGGCATGAGTGATCCACCACTAGCCTTCTGAACGTCCAAAACATACAGTCCATGCACCTTGTGCATGCATTTATTCATGAAAGCTTTTCAAGATTATAGGGTGTTTGCTTTGCTCTTTGGTGCTGGCCTTAATCATGACTGAGTCCACCCTTTGCCTTCAGAAAATAAGTACATTGGTATTTGTACAAATGTATGAGTCAACGTCGACATATATGTAAACATTTGACCTAGACACCTGTGGGTACTGACGAAGTGAGCAGGGATGTTGAAGCATTTGGTCTATGCTATGCATGATGAAGCTGATGGCCTAGGACCTTATGGCTTGACTCCATACGTTTGAAGATTGCACGTCTCCTTTGTTATGTCGGACTACAAGTATTATCCCAGACATAACATCCATATATTCATTTTGCAAAACTCTAGCTCTTTAAACATGCTTTTCTTGTTTGCTTGCATGTTATTATTGTGGGAAACTCTTTTTACGGAATAACTAGGTCTGAGAAAGGCACCTGCCACATACTCGGTCACTGGATCTTGTACATCTCTCATATTGCTTTGCTGAAACTGCTGATGTTATGAACAAAATCTACTCTTTTTATCCTTTTACCCATGGAACAAACACGGTTATTGTTAAGTATTAAGATTTCACTTGAGATTCTGGTGTCTTTTGGAGATTTTGAATGTCTTCTATAAAGTTTTACTCGCTGATCTATCCAGGTGCTAAGTAACACAATTAAGCAGAAAAGAAAGGAAAAAGCAGGAAAGTGGGAAGTTCCTCTTCCAAAGGTGATTGCTTTGTTCACAATAATCCATTGGTTTTGATCACCACGTATGTCCACTTTTTATAACACGATCGCTGATATATTTATGCATAATGCAGGTGAGGCCTATTGCTCAAGATGAAATGTTTCGTGTGATACGATCTGGCAAGAGAAAAAGTAAGTTTTGCTTAGTATCTGTGTATATTATCGATTCTTTTTTTCAACCAGGTATGTACGTAAGTTTTGCTTAGTATTTGTATTATTGATTCTGTCTATGTACACTTTGAGGCCAATGTTTTTTCTAGTACACAAGTAATTCACACAATTCCATTTTACAGACTCAACCTGATTCTCACTTTATTGCATTTTTTTAACTTTCTATGAACCAGCCTAGGGATACCCTTGATATATAGATTCTCTTAGATATGAGCTAGTAAGATATACATGCAAAGTGGAGCTTCATACAGGAAAACCAAGGTTTGGTAGGAAATTCTGGCCTGCTCGGGTGCTTGAGACGAGCCGCTAACTCAAATTAAGAAGAACCTGACATAAGAAGCTGGTTGGCGGAAGGCACGTTGTAGTTTTTTTGGGAAAAGAATCGAGTCTCTCTAAGACTGATGTAAACTGCATGAACTGCTATCGATTGATGGACTATGTATCTGATTGTTAAGGGCAGATCTCATGAGTTCTGCTTTGCCTTTTTGGTTGTTTTCACTCATGGTTTTAGCTGCTGTGGACGTGTTAATAATCAACACCTTTGTCCTCAGCCCTCTGCTTGAAGGCTGTTCTAAGCTCTTACTTTCTTATGGAGCTGGCAGCACATCCATTGCCACTTGTTCAGTTTTGATACCCTCAGACATCAATATGAAAGCAGACTTGGTCCACCTCTGACACAGCCATTCACAAGATTTAAAGCGGGGTGATTTTGAGAGGTTGATGATATGCATTGTAGCTTTCACAACTTATATACATATGCACTGTTTCCTCATTCTGTGCTTCGGAACATGGATAATATATGTGGAGAGTCTGAAAGCTTCAGAAGTAGAGAAGAGATGGCTAGGAGACAAAGTTCAGAGCAGATGCTACTGCCTTGCTTACCAAACAAATGTGGCAAATGTGTTTGCAAGATCGTAAGGGGATGGGGATATTTGCAAAGGTTGCCCTCTAAAAATCGTATTAATCTTTCCTTTGTGTTTTTGGGTTTGTTGGTTTAGAGCTTTGTATGGGGACCTGTAGGAACAAACTACATCTTACAAGCTACATTATATACAGAAAGAACGGTTCACAAATTAGCCTGACAACTCACACTAAATTCTAATTACCTTTACAATGGCATAACTTTACAACCGCGTTACTCATTATGCTACTGGCTACATTATACCAATGTAAGGGATCAATGTTACACAAACTTCAAAATTTTCAAGCATTTTCTTCTTCTTTAACTCATTTTTCAAATCAAAATCGGTTCAGATATTTGTACTCTTTTCAAAATTGAACCACTAGCAACGTGCCAAACACAAACGTGTGCAAGTTTGTAAACATTGGCACACGAGTTTGCTGGTAAGTGTAGTGTGATGGGCAAGATTTTTAATGGAAGGAGATTGCAGGGATTTTCTAACGACATAGCTGCTTTCCTGCTCTTTATTACCTGTTCATGAATTAGACGAAAATAGGTTATTCATGCCAATTTTCACCCAAAATTTATAGTTGCATATCTGACAGGTGTTAAGAGGTTGGCTAGGTATGCAGAATATGTAGTTTACACAGATAGTGAAAGACAGAATGTTGTTCACACAGTGGTTTGAAGATAAGAGATTCATAAGGTGTTACTTACCCAATGCAGTAGTTACTTTTTTCTGTAGCTTGCACAAAGATGAAGCACAAAAGAATATACTTGCAGCAATGCATTTGTGAGCTGCCCTTTATCCTCAGAAAAGTAAGATAAACTCAGCTCATGGGTCATTACACTGAATGTATGGAAGAGGGATCTATCCGATGCCTGTGATCTGCACATACTCTTGCGTGCTGATGACGTGAACGGTGATGTGATAGTTTATTGTCCCTGCTATAGATCTTGGACCTTGTGAGTGGATTCATAAAGCTAAAGATAGCAAGCCTTTTGTGTTGTTTTTGGGTACTGATGACATGAATGGGGACGTAATACCTCATAGTCCTTGCTATAGATCATGGAAGTAGATTTCAAACCTCGTGAGTGGATTCATAAAGCTAGAGATAGTAAGTTCTATTAGTTTCAGGTATATTTAGGTTTAATTGACGTCTGTTAGGAGTTGCCTATTTTGTGCACCATGTGTTGATATAACGTAGTTGCTAGAAGCCACAAGGGGTGAAATTCTTTTGGTGCAAGTTTATAGAGGTTATGTTTCGAGTGTTATGCAAGCAATCTGTGACACCCTATTTGCTAGTACATCTGCATGCAGAAAAGCAA